>JALPCC010000081.1:0-68777 GCA_026538405.1 Cryptococcus sp. GC_Crypt_2 | reverse complement strand
TGGTGTAGGTCGAGGTAGGAGTCGTAGAAGCATCGTAGCGGATGGGAAAAGGTGATAGATAAGAGGGTGTGAAAGTGATCGCTCTTGACATATACAATTCGCGTTCTCGTGTGGCTGGCGATTCTACCAATGAAGCGATACCGAAGAGTGATGGTCCGATGTTCTAGCTAGCGATCCCCGATTCTAGCTTGTGATCTAAATCGTGAAAGCCGCTGACCAGTCGAAAATAGGGAACTGTGAGATACGAAATCGCAGTCTCCTGATAATCGAATTTGTATCCAGGTCCAATTTCTGTTTTGCACCCCTTTAATAGACCAGCTTTGAGAGCATAAAAGATGTAGTTGAAGGTCGAATACGTGCGTGATATGGGAAAGGAACGATTTAAAGATGTAAAAAGCGGTCTACGGTCTATGAATAAGTTATGAAGTGAAGGATCGATGCGACTACTATGTAGTAATGTCCTGTCTTTACAACTTGGTCTTTGATGATCTAGGAACGAAGGGATCACCGACGAATTCGATCCGAATTGGAACGGGTCATGAAGGTGGCTTTCAAGTGAGACTTTGAAGGCGTACAGTGGTAGGTGGATGAAATGCTATATTGTAATAATAATGCATATTCATTCGGGAGTAATCTCATCAGCAAAGGGTAAATCAAGCAACAACATCGCGAAGTTAGTTCTATTGACCCTGAGTATGCCTAAAAACGTTGAAAGCCGAACCCTGACAGAATCCCGGTAGGGTCAGTCAAGGGTGGGAGCGGTCTACTTCAGGGTTCGGAAAGGCGAAAGATCCGATTTCTTAAGCTTGTGTGCCTGACAGGTTAGCGTTTATCATTATTGTTCCCATAGACTTTGGGCTTTTTGTCTTGTTCCCTCTCAGCCTGTCAGTCAGAGCTTCACTTGCCTACTCGGCTCATCCTGACAGCTCAAAACTACCCCCTACTTCCACACTACTGGACAGCGCGTTCACTTTCACAACACATCCCCACGCGTCATGGGAAAAACAGCTATTTGCGGTGATGCGATGATGATGCAAGCTTCTCCTCCACACGCTGATTCCTCTGCCACCGCCCAACTAGAAGAGACAAACGCCATCCCGCAGTGGACACATCCAAGCCACGATAAAGAAAGCAACGCTGAACTGGAATCGGCACTTCCCTTAAATATCACCAAATGCGTCAAGAGGCGTCGGTCTCACCGTGCAACTTACCAGACTTCTGGATGTGCCTGAGAAGAACGACAATGTGCAGTTCTCTTCCTGAGATCGCTTGAGACTCTGCGGAATGACGTGTGGTGCTCACCGGTGAGGTACAAGGATAAAGCGGGATCGGGATGACGGGACGGGATAGACCTGGGGAATGCGATCTAAAGGTAGACGTCATCTGCCATATGGCTTGCGTCACGAGGCTGGGATACTGTGGCAGTTGGTGGCATTAATAGGTGGTGATACATCAGCCATGCCGGTGTCGTCGTTTCACAGAATATCGGAATACATCATAAGTTCCGCTGTCAGCATCAAATCAAGTCAGACTGAAGAAAGGCGTAGCAAGCCGAGGTCATGAAGGCGAGGAACCAGGTACATGAAGGATTCCAGTTCCTGTCTCAAGCGAGCGGTAAAAACCTTAACCTTGTCGGATGTTGATCTTGGCGGACACATATGATAAGCCTCTATCATTCGTCCCGAATACGGCTCGGAAGTCGGTATGGCGGCTTCAAGCCGCAATCATACCAGGTCCACGTCGAGCCACTATGACGCTAGGCGGGGTGGCTGCCTCTCCATATGTTCCAAAAGGCTGAGGAGGCTGTTCGCCCGGATGTCGAGTGGAGGGAGTGATGGGATATCGGCAAACGGATCTGTGCATCTCCCTTGATGACCGCGAAGGTATCACCCAGAATGTGCCAGATACCTGTCATGTATCTCTCACGCCGAGGCTTGGGTATTGATGAACTATGTGACTCACGCCTTTGCCCATATCTTGCGCCAACTCGCCTCAACTGCTAGAGGTATTTTTGGCGATATCAACCCGCATTCGCCTTGCTCTGCACATGCACTGCCGAGCTGGGTCACAGGAGACATCAGTCTCGGCTCTTGCTGGCGGTCTCGACTGTAGCCGGAGCCGACAATGCATTCATGCTATGAAGTAAGAGGCCAATGCTCATGCTAGTTGTTATGCTACTTTGATAATGATGATACGCAAGCTTCAAATGTCAAGAATGTAATCATGTTTACTGGCATTGCCCTACACGTCAGCTATGACTGAAAAAAAGAGCTCACCTGATCAAAGTTGGTGCAAGACCGGCGAAACATGCTTTCCAGCCTTGCGTTGCTATTGTATAACGTATCACCTGGCGTAATGTAGGTTTCGTGTGTGGTTGATCAGACCCCTTGGTCCAGGATTCGGCTTGCATCCGAGTTTTGAAAGCGTCAAATGGGAATGTTACCTTCCGATCAACAAACCTTCTGGACGAGACTGAGTTTGGGAGAAATACTACATACCAGCCAAGCAGTAACTCCAGCAAGTCCACCAGCAGCCATCAATTCGGGCCAAGTCAATCCCGATGCTAATTCTGCTTCCGCTTCATCAATAAGGGAATCATGGTGTCTATTCCGTGAACTCTTTGGCGGCGGAGGAGGTGGTTTGAATGATTTGAAGAAACGGCACATTGCCTCGTATCTATCCTTCAGCTTGTCTTTCAGAAAGGCAATTAGGAAGGAGATTGGGAGAATGGCTTACGTGCAGAAATATGGTCCGTAGGCTATATCTCGCATAAATGTTGCAGGTAAGCCTCGATACATCCCCCTGAAGCCGTCTGTACGAATAATATGACGACAAACATCTATCACGGACGGACTCAGATGGGGCGGGGCTGATTGTTGGCGAATCTAAAATGAGTGAGGTTATCATTCTCCAGACTTGATTTTACCTTGACTAGCTCCATTGGACATGTCAACAGACTGATGTCAGCGATATAGGAGAAAGGACAAGAAGAAGGGAACACACGACCCAACCATCCCACTCCCTGCTCCTGCCAGACATATCTGACCTAAACTAGGTTCTTCATCGTTTCCCTCAGTATCCCTCGGTGGTAATTGCAGTCGCATAAAAAAGGCATAGGAAGTAAAGACCACCCCATTAATCTGTTTTTAGTACCAGTTCTATTGAGTCAGTAGAGACATACGAATGCTATACCAGCCTAGCGGTAAGCGAAGATCTCACGAACACATGGTTCACTTACCATGGGTGATGTTACGCCTTTAAACAGTCCTTTCACCTGTATATCAGTGTACTCTCAATCACACGACCTACTTTCTCCTCTTTCACTATCGACCCTTTTCGTCAGCATTTGATCGACAGCCAAGGAACAGCATATATACCTAAGGCCGAGAAAGTACTTGAATACCGCCCCGCATATTCCGGAGTCTGATAACGGACTTTGACCACATCAAATGGTTGTCCCACTATTAATCCTGCTGCCCCTTATGCTCAGCTCGAGTCTTCACCGAAGGAGCTTCAGCTTACCCGCTATCACCCCAGAGATAAAGTCGACAGCTGGAGATGGCTTTGTACCTGTTTGATATGTGAGTGAGGTACATGCGTAAGGAACACGAGGTGACATACTGCCATTACCCAGACTATCGCTCATCTCCGGATGAACTGAAATTTACGTCGTGTCGCTGAGCCCTCGATTTGCCGGGACATACGTGAATTCCAAGAGATTTTCGGTGAAGCTCGAATGCGATCTGTTCGCCTCGTGAATGCTCGTGTGATGCGTTGAGGCTATATACAAATGTGATGTCAGATGGGTTTGAGATAAAGGAAATATCAACCGCGCATAGCGTTTAAACAGGGCGGCAAGCTCCGCCCGTAGATCCGACCAAAGTGGAGGAGTCTGGCGACGATACCAGTTACTCGTAGAGTACTGTACTAGACAAGACTCGTGACTGGTCAACACGACTAAACCACCGATGAATCTCGATGAAGAAGTCAGACCATACACGACATCTGCCGAACGTGAGAAGACGGAAAATCTCGCAACGTTATACTCGATTATCGTTAGTTTAGAATATCTGGAGAGGGCGTATGTCAGGGATTCCGTTACGGGCAAGGAGTATGTGGTATTGTAACTATGTTGACGGAACAAGGGGAAGCTGATGATAGGTATGCACCAGCATGTATAAAATTATTAGCTCAATATAAGAGCTTGATGAAATTGGTTGGAGATGATATAGGTGGTATAGAAAGTTTCATGAAACGATTCAAGGTCTGTTCCATCCTTTTCACTGAGTAACAGGGCTAATGGTAGATGGACCATCCTGCCGCATTACATCGGTTGAATGTTGGTGTTCCAGCGACGGTGGAGCATTCATCAGAAGCTACGGAAGGTGGCTCAGAGATAGCGAAATGGGTAGCGGAAACTACCTCTGTGAGTTATCCATTCCCCAACCATGCTCTTGGTGTGGAAGCAATTGAAGCTGACAATAGTCATTCATCACATTTATGGATGCTCTTAAATTGAATCTAAGGGCGAAAGATCAATTACATCCTTTCCTGACGGATCTCATGAGTGGTTACTCGAGATTTAAAGGTAGTCAGGAATGGGAAGGGAGGGCGAAGATCTTGCATTGGTACATTCTCTCTTCTCTGGCACTGATCCTGATCATGGCCGTTGGCTGATAGCTGATGGTAGGTTGATAACGCTGAATGCTCTGAAAGCAAGTGATGAAATCACTGAGGAGCAATCTAGGCAGGTATGTCGTTTCGATACCAATACATAGATGCACAGGTCTGACGGTAGATGTTATTCGATATCGAGAATGCTTATAACGAGTTCTTCCGCTCTTTGGGAGGCAAAAGCTAAATGTCCAACAGGGCGCGTTGTATTACTGGGCAGCAAATAGACATATGCATGACATTACGAGGCCGTCCTAGAAACATTTTTGAGCACGGCATCATACATGATCAAGTACGACACCGTCAAGCTCTACTCGTATAGGCTGGAAATCTCCGAACGGGATCTCTGAGCTTTGCAGCTCTCCCCCGTGTTTGACCCCACCATCTTCCACGGTATCCATCTACAACCACGAAGATCGTACGCGTCACAATCATCATCCCAAACAAGTATCGTATAACCCCACATCAGATCTCACTCCTCATGATCCGTACTCCCAAACCTCACCACTTTCAACTCACTCATACCTCAATCCCTATGGACATCACCTCCCATCCTTCCGCTCAAAACTCCTCAAACACCCTCAAATAGAGATCTTTTCCACACCTTGACCAAACTCCAGTATGAAGACGCGAGTCCATAACTCTAGATCTGATGATCTCTTCCCTGGCAGCTGGTAGTGTGGATGACCCTAGTGCAGAGGTTTGGCCGTGTATGACGAGGTTCGAGGGTTTGGACGATCTCTGGTAAATATGGAATTGTGTGGAGTCGAGGTAGAGGTCATGATTGAAAGAGAAGGGGTTTGCGAAAGAGGAGAAAAGAGATTATAAGATGTCCCTCGATCCTTGGACCGGAGGGAAAAGGGATCACTTGGATGGGAGGTGGGTGTAGAAAAAAGATAGAAAGGGATGAGATCAAAATCACCTCGGATCACTTTACACTCACCAACATATACAAGATATGTGGAGTACTCCCCAGACACATCAACCATATGACCAGCCAGCACTCCAGTGCTCATCACTCATGCACATCAATCCTGCTTCCGCCTCCATAGAACGCCATGATCACCAAGTACCCTCCCAAACCCATAATCCTCATTGACAACTACATCCATCTGCTCTCCGTCTAGCGGGATTGATGAACATTTGACAGCGTCGTCCTGGCCAAGAGGCCTTTCGAGTAGCCATGACCTCACAAAAGGGGTAAAGGATGATCTCGCGGTGCGGAGAACGCTCATCTTCAGACACCGTGTTTTCCTACTCTTTTAAGGCTGTCGGCCAACTACTCGAGCTGAATAGTGGACTCGTCCGTCGACTTGAAGAATGTACTCGGGCGATGTTGACCCTCGTTGAAGATTAATCGGCATGCGATCGTTGAACGAACGAGACATCTGTCCCAGAAAATTCGACAAGGCTCGAGACGCGCGACAAAAGTTGAGAGGCAGGGGTATGTAAAGAACTATCATCAGTCCTCTACTCAGTATGTTTGATCTCATGAATCAGGACACACCTTAGGGTTAGGAGTCAAAAGACAGGGATCCGCCCATCAATCCCACCATAGAAGACATCTCTGAGCTAGGATATATGTAGAAGCCTCAAAGGTGGATTTGGGTTGATAACAAGGTGATTTAGGCGGAATGACGGAGTACATCGGGAGGGCAGAACGAGGGTGAGGGGAGGTGATGAGGGCTAGAGCATGGCTTGTGAGGTCTGGTTGCTGTCGTCTTTGAGGAGATTAGGGTGAAGTATAGTCGGGAGTTGACTGGACTGGACGCGTCTTTTGAGTTGATTTCATTTGTTTCGGTGCCCCACCGACTTTACTGTTTAGTGTCATACATCTATCTCCCTTGGATACGAAAGCAAAATGTCCAAGAAAGGTCAATCGAAAAACGACCTAAAGAACCTAACATACATTGCTCAGAAACCAGCATTCCTCCAAAATTTCGGTCAACCCAAAAGACCATCTCCACCACCAGGTAGATCCGGAGGGAGAGAAGGTAGAGAAGCAATACCTGAGCGACCTCGAGACGGAGAATGGGCTGGAGGTAGTGATGAAGAGAAAGAAGAAGGGAGTGATGATGAATGGGGAGAAACGTTCGGTGGAGGTGGAGATGAGGGTCCTCAAGTCGTTGTACTCAAGGAAGGAAGACATTTGACTGCAGAGGACGTGAAGCGGGAAAGACGGAAAGGTACGTATATCCACTCTTACATCTATTGCAAACTTGATTAGGACTGGACTAAGGAGATAGCGGCAGGGAAGAGATCGGAATCACCGCCGCCCATGAAAGAAACGAAAGAACAGACAATAGAGACAAGTGAGACGAGACCAAAAACTCAATTACCACCCCGTAATCAATCATCTGCTAAACGTAAACTTGTCACGAAAGATACTGAGTCTTCTGCTCCCAAGTCTGTGTCAGGGTCTGGTACAGGCAAGGATGGAGGGGGCAAGAAGAAGAAGAAAGGGGATAAGAAGTTGTTGAGTTTTGGGGATGAAGAGTGACATCAATCCGTAATGAGGGGTTGAGATGTATGTATATCTATCCGCATTGCTGATCTTCCCGACTCGACCTCTCCTCACTCCTGGGCGTGGAATAACCGGTATCCAGGAGAAAAGAATCAAGATCGGGCAGCACTAGGATTTGAAAGTTCTGTGCGATATAGATTCAAACCGAGCGATAGTGTCTTGAAGGCAAACATTGCCTTGACCACGGTCATGGATTCTCTATGAACTCAACCAATAAGATTTGGCTTGTGCGATGAGCACGAGATACGTCCAAGCTCTTCAGCCGCAGCTGCAAGTGAGAGCAAGAATGGGTCCTTCAGTGCATCTCCCTCTGAAAGTGTCTTCGTTCCCTCTCATTCCCCTGAGAATAGGAGGCGCCTCGCCTGCACATCTGATATCTTGTACACCAATACTGCGCGTCAGACTACACATACAGAGCAGCTGAGCCCTACCCAGCATAGTATATCATATCGAGCCAAGATAAATGACACAACACGTGAATCTGATTCCGGCGGGCCGCCAGTTCTGAAATTTCAGATTCATCTTTATAGATACCCAGTATACTCAGTCTCGATAACAATAACAATGGCTCCAACTCAAGCAACAGCACCTTCGCAGGTCAAATCAAAGACAAGAAAGAGACGTAGAAGGGCAGCGTCATATTCCGCTTCAAGCGGTAGTGATAGCGATAGTAGCAGTTCTAGTGAAGAAGGAAAGAATGGGATGGATGTTGATTCGGGGGATGAATCCAGTTCTGGATCAAGTTCAAGTTCAAGCGGGAGCTCAAGCTCAAGCTCAAGCTCGGGCTCGAGTATAGGGAAGAAAGTCAAAGGCAAAGGAAAGGGCAAGGCTGCTGCTGCTGCTGCGGAAGATTCCGATTCATCCTCATCCTCTTCCTCTTCATCCTCCTCATCTTCATCATCAGATTCAGACTCGGACTCGGACTCGGATGTTGCGACGAACTCGAAATCAAAGTCTAAAGCGGTGGCTACTCCTATCCCCGCGCCCACCAAGACAAGACCAAGAGCAGCGACAGTTACTCCCTCTCCACCGCCTCCAACTCGACTACCTTCCTTCATGACTCCCGCCATCAAACCAAATCAGACGAATGGCCATAGTAATGCGAATGGGAATGGATCAGGAATGGACGTAGATGGAGAAGAGGACAGGCGAACGAGATTTAGGAGAGTATACATGGAGACACTGGTGAAAGGGTTTGGGAAGGATTTGGAGAAGATCAGAGAAGTGAGTTTTTTCGTGTCTATATTTCGCAACCTATATACAACCAAGGTTCGGGAGAATGCTGACAGAAGACTGATCCTACCCTCGGCCCTAGTCGGATGCAATTACTTATCAACTCCCTCTCGGCAGGTAAGTTTTCTCTTCCGCCTTTTGCCAAGTGAATGCCTGTTCGAGACTAATGTCACAGGTACCGAGATATATGAACATGGAGCGAACGGAGGTGGAGATGGTGTTGATGAGGTCGGGGTTGTCTTGACGGAACAGTAATGGTTGTACCCGATGTGATGGTGTCGCCGTCGCCGAGTCCCGGGAGCACACAGTTTGAGGACCCTTTGGCCGGCGACGAGACGAATAAGGCAGTCTCCACTTAGTACATGGGCTGCATGTATGCATGGATAGGTACTACGTTGCTGCGGACTTAGTGCCTCCTGATGCAACTGTACTCTGTATTTACGTATTTGCGTACCAAACATGACTATGAGAGCCAACTTTCTCGGCGTCATCCAGGAACAGACGCGTTTCATGAAATCATGAAATCAACAATTATCTTGGAATTCTCTACATCTTACACATGACAAGGAGAGGATGTTCCTCAGATCATCCTCCCGTCCTCAACCAGTAGATTGTTTCTTCTGTCTCTCCGCTTCCTTGCTGCCACCTCTTAATGAGTTGAATGGCAAGGGGAAAGGAAAGGGGAGAATAGGGGAGGTTGGGACAAAGTGGAATTGGAATTGTGAGAGGTGTGGATGTTGGAATGTCCGTGATGAGGTCAGTGTTTTTACCTTGAACGTCAACGATCAATCTTATCCGACTCTCAAGAGGGAACGCTGATTAGTAGCGAGGAGAAATGGTATCTGAATTGCCAAGTATGAGGACACCGTCGCTCAATACAAGGTCTTTTGAATTGAGGGGTAGGTCAACGTCAATGTCTCCATTGCCCTTCCCCGAGTACTTGATATGTAACCAAGACGAATACGAACAACACAATAGAATGGAGGGGAAAGGAAAGAAATGAGCTGATGAATAGCGAAACCATCCTCATCGCACCTCCCATCTACAACGGCCGCTTCTCCATTCTGTCATATCTGTCTAACTAATCAAACATTGATTATGAACATGTTGGCGAATTATCTCCCGGACGAGGATGTGAGTATAGCTTTTTGACTATCCTCACTCACTGCCGTCATCACGGGAGCACACGAACGGGAGGAAGGATATATGGAGAGGGACTGGAGATTGGGCGAGGGGATGCAGAGAGCTTATATCAGGATCCAACCTATCCATCGCTATATGCAAACCTCCCGACGTATCTCCAAGGAGTCCATGCCCGTTATCCACCCGTATGTAACGCCTGTCAACCAGCGGTAGATGAGGCTCTTCGGAAAGCGGACCACCGAGCGAACGTCGATGCTTGGGGATCAGCTCTGCGGAGAGGTAACGATACTCCCCCTCGCAACAGTCACGAATATTGGGATGTGATACTCTGGAGATTGAGGGGTCTTTGTTTTGTGGCTAGTGCGGGGTTGAGCATGTGTTTGGGACTTAGTAGTAAGTTAGACCTGTACACGAGGGTATAGCTGATTGCAGGTTTGCTTCGACCTGACTTGCTTGCCTCGACGATGGGGAGGAGGGTAGGGGTGATGAGAATGACTATGTTATGGATGATCTGGAATTCTTGCTCGATTCTATGGATGGCTTGGGATCCGTACTGGCTACAACGACGGAATCGATCCCGGACAAGAATAACGGGAAGGCGGAAGTGGCTGGTAAGTCATATATTCCCTTTGGCAGGCCAATCTGACGGTCAGATTGATATGGCCGTCATCTACTGCTTCAGGCTGGCAGTGGCTTGCTGGATGTGGTATATGCCGACACTTCAGTCGGACTCCATACCTCGAGTCATGATCTACGGCATTCGAGCGTCATTCACGTTCGAGTTGATGGTACGTCTCACCGTCGGCTCCGCTAATGATAGGTATTCATTCATGCTTTCACATCACTCAAGATCTCCGCTCCAGTCCGCACGCGTGCAATCGAACCTCTCACACTGTCCAGACCTACAACACCTCGAAACGATCATCCTAACAATTCCCATCGACTGGCTCAAATTGCGCCCCGAGAGGGACATGGACAGAGCGTTAATCCGATATTCGGTCTTCCGGCATTTGCGACTCACGATGGGCATGTTGAACTACAAGACGATGCGATGGACTGGGAGCCTTCGCCTACCGTCGATCGATTCCGACGACCACCTGGATTACAGGATGATGAACCCAGGGACGATTGGGGATCATTCGCTGTCAATAAACAAAGGATGTTTGCGCCCCGGGATGGTCAGGATGAGACTGGTCTAGAGAGTCTGATAGCGGGTTGGGGAATTGATACGAATCCTCCAATTCGTCACAGCGACCCATCGTCAGTCTCACGCAGAATCGGAACGAATGTCGAGCAATCTATGTCAACACCGTCAACGACTCAGATTGGCGATTTAATTGTTCGAATCACTTCATCCCTCCTCACCGTCGCACGAATCATTTCTCTGATCCTCATTCTCTCCTCAACTTCGACAAGCAATAATAAATCTCAGGTAGTAGATCAAATCCTATCAGGTATCGAGGTTGGGACGATCGTTATGTCGGCTGTGCTCCTCCCTCGACATTATCCAAGTCCTAGACTTGCTATCCTTGCTGGTGATTTGATCTTGCATTTGGTTTATGCTGTATTTCAACGACATTCACAAAATGGTGGGGAGGATACTGATTGGGATCCATGGATGGTAGGGATGACTTGGGGTCAATGGGCGTTGTTGAATGCTACGAGAGCTATGATCTAGGCGATGCCCATTCACGCTCTGCGACGATCGGGCTTCAGCATCAGCATGACGCGCGATCTGCGACATCCACTTGGAGGCTCCTTTGTATCTCGACATCCTCGAAACAAGATTTCACGACCCAAAGGACGAGGATTATATCCTTTGTCTTGCCCAGGAGCCCGTATCCATTCAGAAGTTAGAACTGAATGTTTCGCTCCATCACCCCAATACACAAATACAATGGCTAGATCTGTTACCATCATTCCGACTGATAGTCAACAACAGCGACAACACCATCAACGACCAAGATCAACCGCTTTGAACAACGATAACGATATCGATTACGACATAATGAAATACGATCCATGCAGAAAAGCGACCAAGCGAGAGGAGCATTCACCTCTTGAGCCAGTCAGTATTGACCAAGTATGTCCTTCGGCTTGGGTATGAGTCGGGAGCTGACGATCAGAATTTCACCTGCACTTACGTCCCGACTACCGAGAATGACGCCAACGCTACCAATCTTTTGTCTCCTGTATCAGTCACTCTTGAAAATACTTAACGAAATCACGCCACTCCTCCCGTGGTTCCAACTCCAACGATCGGGACTTGGGATGAACTTGTCGAGAGTGGTATCACTTTAGGAGATACAGGTGCTCCGGCAGCTTTAGATCCAGATGACCACCCTGTGGCACAGTCTGGTCGAGAACAGGAAGTGAGAGCGCAGGAGAAGACTTGGAGTGCATTGAAGCGAGTTGGAGCTGTACTTGGGGATGGAGGAAAGAAAGCCTCAGAGCTGGACAAGGATAACAAGTTATGGGGATTGACTGAATCTATCTAGTCGCCGTATCTGCGTAAAATATCAGTAGTATCAGCGATGATGATTGTCGATGTATTGAATTGTTCACGTCATTACACACGGTGTAATCTTTATATCTATTCAGCGGACGGAATCAAATTCAAAGGATCGACTCGGAGTATGAGTATGTAGACAAAAGTAAGATCGACATATATACATAGACTACATTCATACCATTTTATCCTCTACACATATACAACAATGGCAGAGGGTTTAAAGAAAGTATTCGCAGCAAAGAAGGAGCAGGTAAGCTTTCTCCAATGGTTTCCAACGGGCAAAGCTGATTTTTCAGGATGAAGCGTATGATTATTTCGACCAAAGGGTACAAATGGAATACTGACGGACAAGGGCATTTGTCACTTTCATAACTGCTGGTTTCCCTACTAGGGATTCAACGGTCCCATTGATGTTTGCACTTGAAGCTGGTGGGGCTGATATTATCGAATTGGGAATGCCATTCAGTGATCCAATCGGAGATGGACCAACTATTCAAAGGTCCAATACTGTATGTCTCTTTTGACCTCGGGAATACGAGAAGTGTCGCTATGGACAGAGCTAATGATAGATCGCTATTGAGAATGGAGTCGACTACCCCGATGTTCTGGAATATGTTCGGGAAGCACGTCGACAAGGTCTTAAAACACCAGTCTTGCTCATGGGTAGGTTCTTGCATACTCCGTATATTGAAAGCAAGGGAAAAGCTGATGACAGGCTACTACAATCCTCTTATCGCTTATGGCGAGGAGAAGGCCGTTCAGGACGCTCACGAGGCCGGAGCCAATGGATATATTATCGTTGATCTACCCCCAGAGGAATCTGTCAAGTTCAGGAACATCTGTACCTCTTCACAGTGAGCTTTCAATCTCAAAACAAGGGCGTCAAGTCTGTGGTATAAGATGTGGGCTGACGAACACAGAATGTCATACGTACCCCTCATCTCCCCCGCTACCAGTATCGACCGAGTTAAATTCCTCGCTTCAATCGCCGATTCATTCATCTATGTCGTTTCGAAAATGGGCGTTACAGGTTCAAGTGCAACTTCCAATATGTCTGCCGGATTACCTGAATTGATCAAACGAATTCAACATTTCACCCCTGTCCCTCTAGCAGTCGGTTTCGGAGTAGACAATAGGACACATTTCGATTTTGTTACTGCCGCTGGTGCGGATGGTGTCGTTATTGGATCTAGAATCGTCAATATCATTCTACAAAACCCAAACTCTGCTCCTCAAGCTGTTGAAGAGTACTGCTTGACAATCTCGCTCAAGGGTAAAGCACCCAAGTTGGGACGAGTTACTGGAAATGGAAGTGAAGTAAACGGAAACAAGGTTA
Organism: Cryptococcus sp. GC_Crypt_2; assembly: GCA_026538405.1. Taxonomy (NCBI): domain Eukaryota; kingdom Fungi; phylum Basidiomycota; class Tremellomycetes; order Tremellales; family Cryptococcaceae; genus Cryptococcus; species Cryptococcus sp. GC_Crypt_2. Next base: position 55,355 of record JALPCC010000081.1, on the reverse strand, counting down.
CTCCCGATGATGTTCCCGCTCCTCTTCCTATCCCCGCCGATTCAGCTCCTCAAAACAAGGAGGAATTAAAGGTCAATTCTGGTGGAAAATTGCCTTCGCGATTCGGTATTTTCGGAGGTGCATACGTTCCGGAGTCATTGATTGACTGTTTGAACGAACTCGAATCCGCCTATGTCGATGCCAAGAATGACCCTTCATTCTGGAAAGAGTTTGAGGATATGTACGGATACATGAACAGGCCCTCGGAATTGTACCTCGCCGAGAGGTTGACTGAACAGATGGGTGGTGCTTCCATCTGGCTCAAGTGAGTGGACAAATTCGTCGACGAGTGGATGTATTTAACGTACCTAGGCGTGAGGATTTGAATCACACTGGATCCCACAAGATCAACAATGCTGTTGGACAAATCTTGCTCGCTAAGCGATTGGGTAAAAAGAGGATCATCGCAGAGACTGGTGCAGGTCAACATGGTGTTGCTACCGCTACTGTTTGTGCCAAGTTTGGTCTACAGTGTGATATCTACATGGGGGCGGAGGATGTTCGACGACAAGAGCTCAACGTCTTTAGGATCCGAATGCTCGGTGGAAATGTGCGCCTTTTCTTTTCCTGCTCAATCGAGACGACTAACATACAGGTCATTCCCGTTACGTCTGGATCTCAAACTTTGAAAGACGCCGTGAATGAAGCAATGCGAGAATGGGTAACTCGACTAGATGATACACATTACTTGATCGGTTCAGCAATCGGTCCTCATCCATTCCCAACTATCGTCCGTGATTTTCAGAGGATCATCGGGAGAGAGATCAAGTCCCAATTAGCAGAGAAGAAGGGCAAACTCCCCGATGCCGTTGTCGCGTGTGTCGGAGGTGGTTCGAATGCTATTGGAACCTTCTACGATTTCATCCCTGATAAGGGAGTCAGACTTATTGGTGTTGAGGCTGGTGGTCATGGAATTGACACCCCTCTCCATTCTGGTGAGTAATCCTCGTTTCCAGGTCCATGACCGTTGCCGATAGGATGTTGAAGCTAACTCAAAAGCTACTCTATCAAAAGGTGTTCCAGGTGTCGTTCACGGTGCCAGCTCTTATATCATCCAGAGCAAGACTGGTCAACTAATCCCAACCCATTCCATCTCTGCCGGTATGTGACTTTCCCTTGCATCTCTACTCCGGCGAAATCACTAACAACCAGGACTTGATTACAACTCAGTCGGACCAGAACATTCTCACCTCCATCATACCGGTCGAGCAGAATACATTGTCGCAGATGATTTCGAATGTCTAAAAGCCTTTAAAATGGTCACGGAGCTAGAAGGAATTATTCCAGCATTGGAATCTTCTCACGGATTGTGGGGTGGTATGCAATTGGCGAAAACCTTACCCAAGGATCAGGATATCGTCATGTAAGTTATCTTTTTCTCACCTTTTCTAGCGACATGAGAAACTGATGATTAGCTGTTTATCTGGAAATGGATCGAAGGATGTTGCCGAGGTCTTGTTGACGCTCAAGAAGAAGGAGTGGGCTGATAAGCTTGAATGGCAGGTTGCTCAGTAGAGTGTGGTACAACTTGAGCTGCATGCATGATAGATAATGTCCCTCTCTCATTCCGACAACCTTTCCATGCTTACTCGAGTACATTTGGCACGCGGGTTAGAGCGATACGGTTAGAGCGATACCGGGGGTCTGGCGGCGAAGCGCGACCTCACTCCATCAACATGCAGCACTGGTGCACTGGTGCACTGGTCGATACGCCCCGGAATCGTTGATAACAGAGTTGCAGAATGGACGGTGCAAGAGAACATAGAATAGAGTCTATTCCCAGGATACACTCTCATCTAAGTTCGGGAGACAACCTGATCTAACGGCCTCGAGCTGTGATGAATCAAAGGGTACATGCTATGATCGCCCTACGTGAAAGAGTTGCCTACATCCCTGGCCATCGTGCTCCTGTTCCCAACTACCACTACGACCTCTACACATACAAAGCCAGTAGTTTAGACCATCTGGTGGACCAACTTGGACATGTACTGCTCCCTGTTTCCGGCATCACCACCCTCGACGTAGCCAGTGAACTTTCTAGGCCTCCATCCACCAGTGGGGTTGGAGAGCTTGAATGGCCAAAGGCTGGTGGTAGCCTCCTTGAAGTTGGGTCCGCAAGTAGCGATCTCGTGAACCAAGTCCTCCATACCTGTTAATTAGTAAGGATTCTAAGACAGAGGATAGCCTAAGGGGGACATACAGATGATACCGAATTTGCCGAGCTGCTTCTCGATGATCTGGTTGTCGGTGATGGGGATTCGCTGTCCGTCGACCTTTGCGTATCCTCGCTTGTAGACGAGTTCTCGGATAGCTTTGAGGTTGACTTCACCGTAGGTAACGTAAGGACCGACAAGGTGGAGCATTTGCTGGGTAGCCTTGGTGACTCGAACGAAAACACCGTTGTTGATCTGCAAAAGTCGGAGGAGCTGTAGGATCTTCTTGGGCTTGGGGGCAATCTTGGAGATACTAATGATGTTAGTGGTGAACAAAATTTTCGAAATCCAGATAGGACATACCCCTTGAGCCTGACGACGAAGTAGACCTTAGGCTGAGCGGCGACGTAGAAGTCACCGGTCTTCCTGGCCTCTCGCTTTAGTCGGACCTCCTCCTTCTCCTGGTTTCGGTACTCTCGGACGTATTCATCCGCTCGCTTGAAGATGACCTTTCTCTTCTCCTTCTGCTTCTAAATTTCGTTAGCCTACATTCTTGGTCGAATGAATACAGATGTCAAGGACGAATGGTATCAGACCCGAAAGATGGTTAATTCGGCAGCATAGTCGCAACTAGCCTGGAATTGGTGTATGTTGTGCATCATTGTGTTATGGAGTGAAGTGTGGTGATGATTGAAGATTTTGGATAGACTCACTTGACGGGCCTCGGCAGCAGCCTTGAGCTTGGCCTCTCGGGAAGCCTCGGTGGTCCTTCGCTTCTTGAGGAGCGTCTCTGGGACGGCGATTTGCTAGAAGGTTAGTTCGGTTCTTGGAAAGGTTTCCCTCTATCCATCCTTCTCGTCCGACATCCTTCACTGTTAGACCTGTCCATGACATGCTGTCCATCCATGTATCTTACAACCTCCTCTTTGATATCCTGTCTGGATGCTGCGATACTCACCTCCTGGGATGGGACGGTTGTCGATGGAGCCATTTTAGAGTGATGTGTATAGAGAGCTACGAAGGAGGATCACTGAAATCACTAAAGGGGGAGATGGGAAAGTGCAATTGGATTTTCGCCATCTTGATATAACTCCGTAAAACACCGAGTGATAAAGTATTTGGCTGTATTCAATAGATGACACGTCATTAAAGTGCCACATCGAAACTGAGACACCAAATTCAACTCTGGTTTCCCTTCTCCTCTACATTATATCTTAAACGTACTTCCTGCCTTTGGCTTAAATCTGGTATACGTATACGATGGTGAGTAGTACTGGTTATATACGTAGGGAGGGATAGTGAAACTGATGGACCTAGTCTTCCGAACTAGCTGCTACCTACGCTGCCCTCATCCTCGCCGATGACGGTCTTGAGATCACCGTAAGTGTCTCCTCAAATCACCACTGGCCATGACATTGTCTATCGAGACTTTCTCAACCTATTGCTCTATCGGTGCAGCACGCCATTGAGCCTCTTTAAACGCCTCGATCAGCACTAACGTACAGGGCGAGAAGATCACCACCCTCACCTCTGCCGCTGGTGTTGAGGTCGAGGCCATCTGGGCTTCCCTACTCGCCAAGGCCCTCGACGGCAAGGACGTCAAGGACTTCCTAACCAACGTTGGTGGTGGTGGTGCCCCCGCTGCCGGTGGTGCTCCCGCTGCTGCTGCCGGTGGTGCCGCTCCCGCTGAGGAGAAGGCTGAGGAGAAGAAGGAGGAGGCCAAGGAGGAGTCTGATGACGACATGGTGAGTCTCACCTGGAATGAGTAAGGAGCAATCGCTGATAAATAGGGCTTCGGTCTATTCGACTAATCGATTCGACCACAAGTCTTTTCGCCAACAAAAACTCTTTTGGTTTCCTACGCATGTACTGGACCTCCTATGCATGTCGCAGTGCCTTCTATTGCTGCTGTTGCACGCCCGCTTCTCGAATCGGACTGGCTCGTGCCATGCGAAGCTGATGCAGCGTTTACTGACTGATGTTGTGCGGACTGTAGATTATCCGAGAGTTAGAGCTAGTGCGTATCGCAGCACTGGGACTTGTCCACTTCCAACTCGATCCGACTCCCCTAAGCTCGCTGTATGAGATAGGACGTGTCCGCACTGCCACTGGCTGCCCCTTGTGTTGTCTCGTCATGTCCATAGCTGCTCGCCCGCTTGTATTGGACAAGCAAGGCTGATAAGGAAGGGAAGGGAATGATATCCGGATCTATCCGATCTAGCCGGAATCGCGTCAGAGCACCCCACATGAGCAGATCAAGTGGGTGTAGTAGACATCTATTGCACAGAACACCTGCATACTCAACATCGCACAAGGCAGCAAAGGCTCGGGAGCCGCTATACACCTACTATCACACGAAATCAGTGGCCAGCGTGACCAGCAAGTTGAGCTGAGCAGCGCCTTCACATCTCATACACCCACTCACGACTCGACCAACATCAAGCCAAGACTGCAGATCATGATAGACCGCAATATCTCCTCGATCTAAGGGTACAAAATGGCAGCACATCGTCCGACCTCCCGGAAGTCGTCGTCTTATCTCAACTCCGCTCCATCTATGGCTTCGTCGACAGCATCGATGTCACAGCCCGTATCGCCTGCGGGCGGTAGTGGGGTGGGACAAAGTGGGGTGAATCGGAACGATCAAATTGTACATCGAATATACCTCAAGACTGTTGGAGTACTTGTAGATGGGAGGCTGACTCATGGCCCAGGGCGTGAGGGAGAACGGAGGAAAGATAAATGGGTATGGTCATCCCGTTCGAGTTAGGTTGGTAGCTGATCTAGTAGTTCAATCTCACAATACCTGATGTTGATATACATAGATCAGATTTACAGATCTATAGATCTATATCGTCCTACCCATCTGAGAGTGGTAGTGTGCCCCCGCTTCTAATAGCTTTTATCCTGGATACGAGCGATGTACCGAGTAATCAAGCCTTGCTATGGAATCGAACTTCGGGAAGATGTACTTTGGAGACTACGAGCATAGGGAAGGGGAAAGGGAAGGAGAAAGAGAAAGAGGCGAGGTCAGGGATTATACTTGAAAGGTGGACATTTCAGGCTAGGTAAGCTAGAATCTACTGCAGCGAGAGTCTAGCTGACAAAGAGCGCCGCCGCATATTCCACTTCTGATTCACAAACGGCTCCTCACACTGCATATCGAATGGGAATCATCCACTTTCGAGCACTGTACGCTATGCTTCGCTTACTTCCCGCATACAATCTACATCGTCGCCTACGCCGTGCTAACAACGGATTGAAGCTTGGACTGAAATTGTGGGCACCCGAAGGATACCCTACTTCCGAGGCTGGTTTAAGAGAGGCTTGGGAAGTGATGGAGCAAGATCTGGTTGGGCTGAATACAGGTCTGGACACCCTCGTGTCTGGAGGCACCGAGCCGGATCATGAGAATAAACGATACGATTTCCCCTCATTGGATCTGTTCGGGAACGAATACAGTTTATCAGTGGACTATCGATCCGAAATAGACATACATGTGGAAGATCTGGAAAGTGTATTGAGCGAGAAATTTGTCGATATGGAAGAAGATTGGTTTACCCCCACTGTCGCCCGTCATCGGATAAACGAAGGTTCACTCCCAAGCTCGGCAGCATCCTCAAATCCACCTTCAAGGAGGGTAGCTACGCCCACTGCTATACCTTATTCGAACCCTGCTCCTATTCCTCAACGACAAGGACCTGCATCAATTGGGTCATTCCAATCGGGTCAACAGGGCTTAGGAGTCGGATCACGGAATCGACAGACTTCTTCTCAGTCTCAGAAAGGGGAGCCGGCCGTATCGGAAAGGTGGGCTGGAATTGGTGAAGGTCTGCCTTTTGCCACTGCAACTACTCAGGACGGCGCGAGGGTGAGTCGTTTCACGAATGGTGGGGGCCGTGCTGAACGAATAGGGTCCATCACCCAATACGTCCGGCGCAGCGGTAGCTGCACGTCGCCTATCTGGACATTCAATACACCCGTTCACATCCTCTTCTCCTTCCAGTTCAAATCTTCGTGGCTCACCATCGTATAACCAAGGACCAAGCCCAACATTAGCGCCTCGACCGAGCATCGCCCATCCTTCATCGATTGGGCGTACCAGTTCATTCCTCTCGCAATCTGGTCGATCATTCACACATGCTCAGCTCGCGCACATGCATACAGGTTCGACCTCTCCGCCCGTCACAGGTGCCATGTCGCGTGAACACCTACCTCTTGGTTCTTCACCCCAACCACCACTCACCTCGCCTACCAGTCTTAGTTTCTCCAAACAACCTCTCCCAAGAACCGTTTCAGCCCGACAACCATCTTACACCGGCTCATCACCTTTTATTCCCAGTTCGCTGGAACGGGATAATTCAATGCCACCGCCTTCTTCAATTGGTCAGCAGTCCATGCCGAAACGATATTCGACCTCACTAAGTACGAGTCAAGGTCAGAGAGCTCGAGTCAGCTCGTATGGAAGTAGTGGTGGAGAAGCAGGTAGTGTGGGTGGGTCTCACGGTCAAAGCCAGAATCTACTTCGGAGGAGTAGTACAAGAATGTCGGCCGAGTCGGGCTTGCGACATAGTCTCGAGAACCCCGATACCCAAGCAGTAAATGTACCCGATAACGACGATATCCAATCTTTCCTGAAGACTCTCGAGGCATTGCCCCAACCGCCGAGTCTGGCTGTGCAGGCTTCACGAGCTCGTATCCCCTCGGCGTCATCCTCTTTATCAAATACCTCTATACCTCAATCGCCTGCGTTACATCAGTCAAGCATTCCTCCTGCGCGAGCTCCAGTCACAAGAGCACAGGTCGATGATGCTGTCAGAAGGATGACTGGGAGTTTCGCAATGACCACAAAGGCTTTGGAGGGTAGTTCTATCATGCCAAAGTCAGTGTCTCCCGTTTCAGGACCCTCCCCAGCCATTACTCGAACTCCATCCGTCGGATTGCTTTCCGCTTCTCGTCCGTCTACTACTGCGGCGAGGCGGGTCAGTCCTGCTTCTTTACACCAAGGGCAAGGTGATACGGGATTGCCTTCTGGGGTTGGATCAATCAAGCGGAATTCACCGTTATCGGGCGCTTCATTCCGACCGCCACCACCACCTCCACCAGCTTCGCGGACGGTACAACCAGAAAATCAACAAGCTGTTGAAACGGCACTACCGCCCAGTCCACCTCCTCCTGCTGCAACCCGGTCGAAATCTGCCGCTAGATCTCTACCCGCCGGATCTGGGCCTGTTGCCGATTCCACCATCCCTGGTCATCCTAAGTCTGGTTTCTTGTCCCCGCAACCGACAGGATCTACCCGAACGGAGGTTCGTACATCGTCGTCCCAACGACGTGGACCAGTCCTTTTAAGAGGAGGATTCGAGGGTAGGTCACAATCCAACACTGGTCAGAGATTATCAACTTCTCCCTCTCGATCGCCGATTAGGGATTATTCCCGTTTAGGTGCTGTATCCGGTTTCGTACTTCCCGCCACTAGTGGACAAGAATCGCAGGCAGAAGCGGAATTAATCGGTTGGAGGAGGTATAGGTCCGAACAGAGGATCGCAGCTAGAATTACTGGCGGAGACGGGCCGATCTCGGAAGTAGGTAGGAGGCAGAGTACGGGTGCTGGAACAGTTTCGGAATCCGTACCCGATCAAAATAAGGCTAGTGGACAAGGAGGACAAACTGCTCCTAGTAGTTTGGGACGGAGTCGGGAAAGGGAGAGGGACGGTGATTTTGATGATGTCTGAGAAAGTTGAGATCAGATGAATCAGTGAAGAGTAGTGTATATCCGACGTAGATTGTCCTCAGGACATAGGGTCGCATGATTGGGGCTTGATTATGATTAATTGATTATTTGGTAATGATGAAATGAATATTTAGATGACTCATGATCAAGACGCCACTTCAGATCGTCCATCTGTCTACTTGTAATATTGTATCTTCTCATCACGGCTTCACACCACATCCTGTTCAGTGTAGCATGTCTAGCGCTACTCCATCATCTTCAGGCTCGCGTTCGCCCAGCTCAGATCGGGAACATCCATCTCCTAATGAAAAACATGAACCTCGATCCTCTACGCCATCATCACCTTCGGCATCATCATCGACCCGACCACATCACCTCTTACCCCCCTTAGTTCCTCCCACACCGCCTTCTAATCCAAGTCACCCAGTCCAAGGGGAAGCAGGACCTTCGAAACCTGGTGGACCTATATTCGCAAATGAGATACTCGATCCTCAATTATTGGGACATCGTGAACCCGCTCATACTCTACAGAATCGGAATCCGGTCCCTGAGAAGTGTTTCTCATTCTGCACTCAATCTCAAGATCGACAGCCACTCTGTAGGATGTTTTGCTTAAGACGGAGAAGGGCAGTAATGAGTCAAAGGGAAGAACTTGATAAATTACGTCCGACTTTTACGAACTCGAATGAATCTTCAACTACTCATACGAATCCGAGAAGCAAAGATGCTGGAAATGCGTATTCCTGGAATCCATTCAAAGCTCTCGAAAGGAGGTTCGCACCTTGGTCATTCATTTATGTCAAAGGATCACCTGAAGGAGTAGTGGGTAGATATATGGAGGAATTGGAGGGAGATGATGGGAATAGAGATTTCGGAAGTGTATCAAGGGGAGCTAGTGATTTACAAAGAAGGAAAGCGGGCGATGGGATGGAATACATTGATTGGGGTGAACATGGGTGAGGTATATTCTCCATCGAGGGACTAATATGGATGATTACACGTACGAAACGACACTGACAAACAGTGCCCTTCTTCATCTACCACTAAAATCATTATTTTATCCCATCATTTCATTCCCTCAAACACTCGAACGAGTTTTCGCACCCTCTATCCGTTTATTGAACCTTTACAAGAATTCATTTTACGATGGTGCTCAGACTCGTAATCTTGCTAAAATAAAGCAAGAAGTAGAATCTGGAGGAGCATTAAAGTTATTCGACAAGATTGGAACACATTATCGGAAAAAGGTTGGAGAGAGGCGGGAAGAGATTGAGAAACATTTGAAAGAGAAGGAAAGGGAGAGGGTCGCGATTGAGAAGGAATTGAAGGAGAAGGGGACACTTGTGTTTGGTGGGAAACCACCGCATGGCTCGAGGGGAAGTGGGCATGGGCCATCAGCCAAGGAAAGCGATACGTAGTGAGAGTTTTGTGAACCACGGCCTGGTCAAGCAGGACTTGTTGGCAGGATCCGACAGCTGCAAGCAAGCGTTGCGTTCAATACAAGCATATATATGTATAGCATGATCAAAAGGATGTATCGACAAAGCGAGCCAATTTCGCCAATTGCGAAACCTCGATTCTTATCCCACAAAGGCACCAGGCAGTCTCGGGCTTTCCGTACTATCATCGCCTTCTCGCGTTAAATCCCTGGCATTCATATAATCCCCCTCCTCTTTGATGTAGCTCACGGCCTGATCGATCGAGTTATTTGCCGTTGCTGAATCTCCCAGATGGGACGGATTTGGGAAGAACGATTGTGATGGCGGTAATGGGGTGATTGGAGATGGCAAGGTCGCGAGTTCGGCTGGTGGTAGTGGGGTTGGGCGCGTGAATCGAAGCATGATTTTAGATGGTTGTGTCGTTGCAGGAGTCTCATTTGGCGCTTGAACCGATATTGACTCGTGAGGTATAGCGTGGATACTAAGGGGATGTGAAGGCTGTATTGGCAGATTTGAATTCGCGGGTCGATCATGAGGTTTTGTGATGGCACTGGGAGCTGCGGTGGGGGTATCCAGCTCTTCAGCATGATCGACATGAGGCGGAGTAACGAACTTCGACGTCATTGCCTTTCTAGCGATTGGTGTGCTGGGTCCCCCCTGTTTCCCTCTCGGTGTACCCCTCCCTCTCCTTGATACAGTCGGAGGAGGCGTCACTTCTTCCTCATTGACTTTTCGTCGGTCTCTCAGGGTCATTCGCCCCGAAGCCGATTTAGTCATTTGCTGAGGTGTATTGTTGACCGAAGGAGGTAGAGCTATATTTTCGGGGTTAGCTCCTATTGTTTCGAAATGCCCAAGTAGGGCATGTGTTCTGATGAGATGTGGGTGGGGATTGAACTCTGTTGGAAGAGGAGCTAGCCGTCCGTTCCTCTTTCTTTTTATTGATTTCTCAATCCGACATCAGTCTTGATCGTATGTATCCTCATGGGAGAAGCGGACTCACATTGATCAGTTCCGGTTCAGACCACCAAGTCCCCTTGCCCTCTTTACCCAGCATACCGATGGCATGTCCCATTGCGGCACTTGTCAAGGCTCGATCACTGTATCCCCCTTCGAGTACTGAGACGATTTTACCACCTGTATACTGGTCTGCAAAGGCTGCGATATCTTTCGTGTAGCGTGAGAAGAATGATGTCTACTTAGTTAGTAAACACTCTGGGCTACTGGTTTAGGATCCGTACTGGAACGCGACGGTCGTGCCGCTGCATGCCCTGATGTTCATGTTCGCAAGCGTCAAATCCAGCACTACCCGTCAGCGGCTATTCTATTTGCAAACAAAGGGGTAAGATGGCTTGCCTGATCAAAACGATAGTCTTTTCGGGAACGGCATTTGTCTCGCTCATGAATGCCCTCGCTTTGTCCAACAGAGCGAGATATTTAGGGTATATCCTTTCGTAGAAATCTTCTTCGGTCGTGTAAGGTTGAAGGTGGATATTTTCACTATCGTTAGCTAAGTCGGATAAGATCACGTACATGTACTGTCCATGTGCAGCTAGACTCAGGGAAGCATCCTTGACAAGATCTAGATCCCCGTCCTGTTGGTCAGCTCTAGCTCATCACATGTATCGCTTTACAACATACCTCGCATGGATAGCTGTACTACGACATTAGCTCCCTCATGGCCCAAATTGCCAAGACGTACGATGTCATGAACAGACCCATAGAACCCTTTCCATCCCTTTCTACGTTTTCCGTCTTTTCCAATCAGTCCAGAAGGTGGTTTCCCACCACTGATAGCAAGATCCTCAGCATGAGAAGCTTCATTAAGGGGCATCACTAATGCTTGCGTTCCATTGCCTGTCTGGATGAGCTGTCTGCCTGAGTGAGAACACACAGGACAAATGCTTACCATGATGTAGGTCGAAATCAATAATTATTGCTCTTTCGATATCGTGTTCTAGGTATGCTGCTTGTGAGACTCAGGCTGCTTCAGGTGACATACCATGGAGGGCGCCCACTACAACGTTGTTCACATAACAGAAACTGATGTTACTCGATGATCAACCTGCGCGGACCGGAACATACCCAGAAGGTAGGTCTTCACCGCAATGATGACCTGGTGGTCGGATCGCACAGAATGCTTTGTTGAATGGGGACCCTTGATCTCGAGACCCTTCATGTGGGGGTGTTGAAGGTTCCTGCTTAACAGAGGTACTAGGCAGGTAATCACAGACTTTATCGATAGCCTGGCAGACGGTCTGAATCTGCTCATCAGCTATTTATCCAATAATCCAAGTCAGGAGACATACTGCGCCCTCAATGGCCAGTATACTACCAGGGCCAAGGTATAGATCTCCCTGATTCAGTCCCAATCCCGAGGGGATCTCACAACCAGTCGTCTTGATTGTCTCTAAAGCCTCACTAGCCCATTTGTGTAGGTTCTTAAGGTACGTCGACGAGGGGATAGGTCCACCATCTAATAGTGCGGAATCCGGCGTTGAATGAGCAAGTTGAAGCGCTGGGTGATGTAGCAATACCTGCCCTGTGGTCTTGGGTCGAGGTGGCTCGACGATCGACAAGTGTTTCGGTGAAATGAACGATGATTGAATAGATAGACCCGATAACATATTTGACAGATCGTCCGCTTCTGTTGATAGGTTCATAGATTTGGTTATAGTTTCTTCGGCTTCCTCCAATCGAGCTACAGCCGCTGCGACGCCTAGCAGCACGGCCCTTATGCGCTCTGGCCGCTCAAAGATATGAGATGAATTAGGATGGCGTATGTATTTGTGTTGAAGACATGCTGGCTGAATGAACAGCCCAAGAGATTCGGTCATCTTGTCATGGGTCGTGTGGCCTTCACCGGCCTGACGGGACTAGTTTTTGTGGGGCAAAGTATTGCTATTGGTCTTCTCGATGGATCTTGGCCTACTGGCAATTGGATGCTCGCCTTCTCAGAGGTGTTTTTGGCTGGATTGAAGTGGAGGGTGTATGGTGGTTGATGTTGACAAAAGTACCCAATAAACTGAACTAAACTCGGCGCGTCTTCGCGTTGTCTTCCTTTGACTTTACTTTCATACATCTCACTACCCCACTCTATAAGATTCAGAGCAAGAGGGCAGTCAAGCATCTTGATCGGCAGTAGTAGACCTATCGACCAGCACCTCTCATCCACGATGACGGAGGAGAAACGAGAAGCGAGTGAATCGGAAGAACCAACGACCGCAGAGGGAGACCAAATTAAACGGCGTAAACGGGTAGATGTCGATGCCTCCTTGATTATTTCAGATGGACGGTCAAAGAGAAGAAGGACACCAACACCTCAACCGGAGGAAGAGACGAAAGTAAAGAAAGAAGAAGATCCACTAGACCCCAAGGACGCAGAGCGGGCAACAACCTTGGGGAAGCAGTTGTACGATAAACTCAACCATGTTAAGGATAAAGAGTTAGTCACTCCGCTCTCACTCTCGAAAGATGTTGACATTATTCAGAGGAGAACTTCTTGCTTTACCATTCCTCAAATTGCCTAACAAAGTATGTTTACAGTGAAATTGAGCTGATAGTAGCGTTCGTTCCCAGATTACTATGAGACGATCAAACATCCCATGAGTCTCGAGATGGTTCAGCAGAAATTGGGTGCGAAATCATACGAGACTCTCAAGGATGTGATTGCGGATTTCGGGCAGATCTTCAATAATGCCAAGAGGTGTAGGTCCAACATACCGAACACGAAAGGCTACGTGAGGCTTATGAGAAGACAATACCAAAGAATCACTCTTGTTCCAGTATGCGAAGAGACTACATGTAAGCCCACTTTTCCTCTGGTCAAGATGATCAGTATGTGACCATGGAACTGATGACAGAAAATTACTAGGACGTTCTATGAAAACATCATCCACCCCGGTGAGGATGAACAAGACTCAGAACATGACGAACCTACCGTTCCCATGCCGAACCAAGGCGACACCTCGATGGATATAGACGTCGAGCGGGATGGAAGTCGAGGAATCTCAGAAACCGGTGATGCGGATAGGAAACAAAAGAGGGGGACATATATGCGAGAGGGTCCTACCGTCTACAAGCTACTCAAACCGGTCATGAAAGCCATTAAGGAAGCTCAATCACTAGAGTAAGTCGTTCCAAGAACACGGAATAAATTTGATTTTCAGTGGGACAGGAAGGGAGATATCTGGTATCTTTATGGAGTTGCCTGATCGCAAAGACTTGCCGGATTACTACAAGGTCATTACGAACCCTGTATCACTGAGCGAGATCGAGGTTAGTCACTGGTTCCCAGACGTCACTGACCCCAGAATCGGATGCTGTCTCGCAAGTACGAGACCTGGGAAGAATTCTTTGTCGATGTAGACCTGATGTGCTCGAATGCGTTCACGTATAACGAAGATGATAGTGAAGTGTATAAGGATGCTCAGCAGATCAAGGTGAGTCAGTCCGTGCTTCAATGCTAATGACAGAACATACTCGATTACCACCGCAAAGAGATCAGTAGTCGGCTAGCAGGACCTCAGGTATCGAAATTCAAAGTCAATCCTGCTACCCCCGTCGCGACATACCGTACAGGAGCAAGTGTCGAGCCGGTCACTGCAACACGTCAAACACCAGTCGCACCAGGTCAATACCTCCCCGCTTTACCCAAAGGGGTTGTGACCGAAGAAGTGGTTGCTTCGTTAGACCGATACCCATTATACGAGCAACAAGCATGGGCACAATCCCTACCACCTGTCTCGATGCAGATTTACCGATCAATCCAAGCTGGGAATGAAGCTAGACGGCGCATAGCGGAAGGACAAGGAGTTGGGGCCAGGAGTCCGAATGGCGCTTTACCGCCTCCGCCATCTCTTCCTCAGCTTGCTGAGCTTCCTTCAGCAGCTCGTTCGAGTAGTACGAATAGACGTCCACCTCCACCACTACCTACCATACGGTGTATAGATTTCGCCTTCACCACTGTTCCAGCATCAATTGAATCCCGCCAAGCTATCCGCTTATACAACTTGAGAGGTGTCGTCACCCACGCAGTCCTGATAGGCGCTACCACAACCGATATAGAACTCACTGCATATATCACCGATCCACCAAAGAATACCACAAATGGAGAAATCGCTCCTGGTCAATTAGAAAATATCCCAGAAGTATCAGTACGAATCAATGGGAATCAAGGCAATCTACCGCGCTTTATCTTCTCTGGAGATCAACAAGATAGACCGGCTGGAATGAGATGGGTTGTATCGGTTCCCGCGTCTAGGGCCGAAAGTAAGATTGAAATTAGGGCAACGAAACCAGGAGCTCTGGCCGAGACTAGCTCAATTTACGTTTATAGGCAGATGTAAAATTGGTCGAAGGTCATCATGGTCATTTGGGTGTATATGCATCTGTAGTTTACATGTCTGGATCTTGGATATACGTATTCTTCTCCAACTAGACCGTCAGCTCCGGTTACGAATTGGAAACTCTTATAGAGCTTACCTCGGTTTGTAAAAGCTCATTGACTTCATCCATATAGTCCTTTCTGATCAGGACGTGGGTTTCGTCCACTAATTGTGAGTTCTTGATCCGAACTGAAAGAATACCACTGACCATCGCGAAGGATAAACTTGTCCGGTCCATTTCGATGTGAATCGACATGCAGTAGAATCTGCTTTGCGGCTGAATCGCTATCCGTTAGTCCTGCCCCGACAGCGAGCTTACCAAGTGACCAGTATCCCTGAAGTCACTTTGACCGAATAAGGATCAGCGAAACCAGGTGCACTCATGCTATCTCGCGCTCATGAGGTAGGTATACATGCAAGTTAGAAGTAGCATTTGTGGACAGGTATCTGAATGGGACTGTTCGGTGCGTGCCTGGTTACACGTGGACGTGAGATAAGGTTCATGCTTAGTGCAAGCAGTTCTGACTATATAGAGGGTGTATCCCAACCTAGCTTCTTCAGCCTATCCCTGCTTATCTCTACCACTGCCCGTACGCAGCGATCACATTCTGATTTCCATTCTTGGCTGGAAGGCTGTCTGATCTCAGGGGTACCTATCGAATCAGCATTCTCTAGGCCCTTCGACACAGGTGACTCGACACGAGAGGGGTACTCACTATTTGCCAAGAACGCCTCCATTTCAGCTGCTATCGCTTCTCTACTGCGACCATTGACAAACGTAAGATATATAAGCCCAGGATAGAGTTTGCGATATTCGGCATTTGCAGATGTCAACCTATCTCTTCAGCAATAGTTCGGAGTACGAATGGAGACGGAGGAGACTCGACCTACCGTTCGAGAGTTTTAGGATCTACCGGAGCTGTACCCTGCTCCTTGATACTTAGACCTGTGACTTTAGGAGCTCCAATCTCCGGATGACCCGATAGGAATTGGCCTTTCTTCTCATAATCCCACTCATTGACACGTTTGTCACATACGTCTATAAAGCTCTGATAGCTGTCCAGTGGCCCTGACTGGCCCAGACTGTTCGCAAGGGCGGGGACGAGCTGCTGTTCCAAGACATCAGAGTGTCCGAACAGGGTATCGACTATTTCCCTGATGTGATCCACGGGCGTTGCCCGATCCAGTCGAGTGGTACGTGGATCGAAGGAGAGGTCGGTCATTGTGTACTGGATCAATAGAGGGGTCAGAGGAGTGTGAGAGATGACTCGAAGGAGGATCCAAAGAGTGAATGTGACTGATAACGGCTCCGTAACGGATCCGAAATGACCGGAGGCGGAGTCGGATCTACCTCCACTTGTCAACTAATTATGACGTTTGCATCAATATTTCCGACATCTTGTTCAACCAAAGTCAAGCGTCTGTTGCCATTCATCTTACCGCCCCACCTCATCGAAGTCTTTCAAGGTAATCGAATAGTCACCAGTAATACGCGAGGAGACTCAAGTTATTATGCCACGACGAGTAAAGGCCTCGACCAAGCAGAAGAAGACCTATCTCCAAGACAAGAGGGCGGTCAAGCGAGGTGAATTAGACGCATCAGATCTACATACCGTCACGGAGAAGCCAGCAAATCCGAAATCACGATTTCAGAAATCAGATCCGAGGGACGGCGAGGACGTCTCGAGAAGACTACAATCGAAATTCGTCACTGTATCACCAGAGTACCTAGAACAAACTCGAAATCTAGCACATTCAGATCCACTTATACGGCCGATTCCTCATGAGTATGCCTTGTTCCCAGTCGATCTATTAGAGAGGGACAAGGAGAAACGATTAACATGCCCGAGCCGACCCAAATTTCGATACGATATGACCAAAAAGGAGGTTGAGAAGAATGAGGAAGGTTGGTTCAAAAAGTGGATGAAGAGTACGGAGGAGATTATGGATGACTGGATTGATGGAGAGGAGGAGGAGCAGCCGGTCACCAAAAGTAGTGACGGAGTACTGGATGAGGTTGAGAAGAAGCCGAGCTGGCCGAGGAGTGTCTCTTGGTTTGAGACGAACTTGGAGGTCTGGAGGCAGCTGTTAGTGTCGCTCTCCCTCTCTATGTCATGTACTGATTTGGTAGCTGGAGAGTGACAGAAGCATCGTCGATTGTTTTACTTTTGCTTGACTCCCGTTGTCCACCTCTTCACTGCCCACCTTCTCTGAGATCGTATATCCAGAATCTCAAACCCCGTAAAGAAGTTATATTGGTCTTGACAAAATCGGATCTGGTCGACCCGGAGGCTTTACGTGGATGGCGAAAGTGGTTGAAGACATGGTGGGGCGATGAGGATGTACAGATTGTCGCTGTGCAAAGTTACGATGTCGAGATGCTGCAAGCTGGCGAGTCGATCTCAGCTGCACGAGGCGATGCTGATAGAACAGATAGGAGTCGGCATCGACCAGATATTCCCCAGGAATCCCTATTAGAGCTAGTCGAAGCTCTACAGTGCGCCCATCGGCGACTGTCGACTCCGCCCGCTCGTATACGTGATGATTCAGAGAAAGCGGCCAATTGGAGATCGCCTGTACGGCTTGATCTAGACTGGTCTCTCTTGGTACCGAAAGGAGCCCGGCGAGTCTTGGCGAAGGAGACGAAGGATACAAAGGAGGAAGAGCAGGATGGCCCTGCTGACCCTTTGACTATCGGATTGGTGGGACAGCCGAATGTTGGGAAGTCGTCCCTGCTCAATGCTCTGCTAGGCGAGCAGCGAGTACGAGCGAGCAAGACCCCGGGAAAGGTTAGTAACATCTACTATTTCCCCTGCCAAAGATGCTGATCAAGACCAGACTAAACACTTCCAAACAATGTTTTGGGGATGGAAGCAAGAGCTCAAAATCGTCGACTGCCCAGGACTAGTTTGCCCAAGTCTGGTCGGTTTAGAAATTCAAGCTCTCACAGGTAGTAAGTTAAAGCTCACCGGACTTAGCTGATATCCAGTCTTACCAATCGCCCAGATACCCTCAATGCCAGCTTGTATCCACTATGCGGCAAGACTCATCCCGCTAGAGGAGATCTTTACAATACCAAAGCCTGATCCAGAGGAGCACGATGCGTATGCTAGCAAAAAGACATGGCGAGGTGAACGTCCAGTTCAGCAGGAAGCAAAGCAGGTATGGACAGCTGGAAATATCATGGAAGGTCGAGCGTTGGAGCGTGGATATCGTAAGTCTCACAATCAGAACAGACGTCATTCCCCGCTAAACAATAGTGACTGCCAAAGGTGGACGACCGGATGGTAATCGAGCGGCAAATGGAAGTAAGTCATCCGTATCCAAGCTCGATCTGTGTACTGATGAGAAGTCATGCGATTCCTAGCCGATGGCAAGATCAGGTGGTGTTTCTTCCCACCAGATACGACTGCAGACCGGACGGGCAAAGGTATCTGGCTGGGTGGAACGGAAGAAGGGTCACCGGGGGATAGTGATGGAGCCACGACTGCTATCGAGGATGGGTTGTCGGAAGATTCTGATGATGACGATGATAGCGACCTTGAGGACGCAAAGACGCACAAGCTCAAGACTGTCAAGTTTGATGTTGAAGAAAGTGGCGCAGAGGATGAGGAGGAGGAGGAAGAGGATGAGGAGGAGGAGCAGGAGACGGGGACAGGAGGAGGTGGAGGGTTTTTCGCTGCATTACAGCTTGAAGATCAATCGGACGATGAGGATGAAAGCAACGAAGATCTCGACGATGTCGATCAACGATAAGTGGACAGCTATATTCCAATAGTGCTGAATTACACTATAATGCAAATCGGCTGAAACCCGCAAAAGAGCCAGCGTTCCATGCAATGCAATACATTATGCTAATGGCAGACTACATACTCGAGGTTTATATGCCCTCAACAATAGCTCCAGTTCCTGCTTTCTCCGCTTCACTTCGCAGAACTTCTCCTTCATTCTTTGGTCTATTCAGTGGTTTTCCGCTGAGAACTGTCCGTACTTCATCTAGCGAGAGGGTCTCGTACTCTACTAAGGCATTTGCAATCTTTCTGTTAGCTGGTCTTTCTCGCGAGAGAGGAGTAGACTGACAGTATGTAATTCGTCCTCGTGGGTTTTGAGGACATTTTCAGCTCGGACTAGACCTTCCTCAACGAATCTAACTATCAGCCAACGGAACAACAAAATTACGAATTGACATACCGCCTGATCTCGCCTTCAATCTCATCCTTCTTTTTCCCTGATAGATATACAGACTCATCATCACCGTGAGCGACCAATCCTACTTTATCACTGAACCCATAACTCTGCCTATTAGTCGTTAATCTCGTGAAGGAAAGGAACTGACTCTGATCATTCTCGTGGCAACATCCGTAGCCCGCTGTAAATCACTCGAACATCCACTTGTAACATCGTCATGACCGTAAATCATTTCCTCGGCAGCTCGTCCACCAAGTGCTACATCGATCATAGCTGAAAATTCACGTCGCGTGTATGAGTCTGCCATCAGCATTGCTTCGTAAGGTGACTAAATGCACACCTTTATCTTGTTCGGGAAGCTGGAAAGTGATACCGAGAGCCTGACCTCGAGGCATGATCGTAACTTTGTGTAGTGGCATGGCACCTTTGGTGTGCAGAGCGACGAGTGCGTGACCACCTTCATGGTATGCAGTCATCTTCTTTGATTCTTCAGTGACATAGTGCGATTTACGCTCGGCGCCCATCAATATACGGTCTGTCCAGTCAATACATACCCTTCAACTGGTAGCTAACTCACCTTTAGCCCACTCGAAGTGATTAAGCTGAACATTGGGGGACCCATCCCTTGATGCCTTTACCGCAGCCTGGTTGACAAGATTCTGTAGATCGGCACCGCTCATGCCAGGACAACCTCGAGCAATGACACTGGCATCAATAGCAGTGTCAACCCTGACATCTGCCATGTGATGCTTCAAAATTTCGATCCTTCCCCTCACATCAGGCAAGCCGACAACGACTGAATATCAGCTCGGTCTCGGCCTGACTTTATAGACATACCGTGTCGATCAAATCGTCCAGGACGGGTCAAAGCTTTATCGAGAGATTCCGGGAAATTGGTAGCGGCGATGATGATGACTCCTTCCGTCTGCTCAAATCCGTCGAGCTCGACCAGAAGTTGGTTGAGTGTCTGTTTCATGTAATGCTGGGATGTCAGCGCTGACACTGAAGTAGACTAACTTGATCCTTGGCACTCCTCTTGCTACCGATGGCATCCAACTCATCGATGAAGATGATCGCGGGCGCCTTGGTACGGGCAGCAGCGAAGAGCTCCCTCACACGTTTGGCTAAAGTCAGCAAATGTCCTGCTGTTGGAGGTGTCTGACTCACCACCGACACCGACAAACATTTCATCGAAGCTCGACCCGGAAGCGAATAGGAAAGGTACTTCTGCCTCTCCAGCGACTGCTCGGGCCAACATTGTCTTTCCAGTTCCAGGAGGTCCAGTCAATAGTACACCTTTGGGCAACTTTCCACCGAGAGCCGAGAACTTTTCCGGATTCTTGAGGAACATGACGATCTCTTCGAGTTCCTATATAATCAGCGAGTTCCGAGAGGTAGCACTTACGCCTTTGGCCTCCTCGACTCCATGTACGTCACTGAATTTCACGACTTTGCCTTCTTCCGGTTCGAACTCCGCAGGCCCAGGTCCAGCTTTCATGAGTCCAGTATTCTCCATGACCATCGACATGATTGTCAAGATGATGAAAGCCCAGAAAAGCATTCCGATCAACCACCTGAAAGCCCTCATTGCGCTCATTTGAGGTGTAGCCGGAGCCATCTGGACGTAGATCGGCGCGAGAGGTGTCCCGGGCTGTGATGCCTGTGCAGCGATTGGTGTGGATGTAGATGAGGGTGACGCGGGAGCCGATGTAGGTGAGATAACGCCAGAGAGGACAGATGATGGACCACTGGGGGTAGGACCGGTAGCAGGTGTTGCCGCCGGACTTGCACTAGGCATCTCGGATCCGCTTGCGACAGCGCTTCCCCTCAAGGTATCCCTTCTTCTAACAGCTCCCGCGATATCCTGCATTCGCCCGATCTTCCCCAACGCCTCCAAATATAGGTTCAAGGCCTCACCCGATTCCAGTAAAGCCTTGCTACCATGCGCCTCGGTTGTCATGGCCATAACATCGTAGTACTTGGTGATTCCCACAAATTCCCCTCCTTCCAGTAATGCTCTAAGTAGTACTAGTTGCTTCTCTAGATCTTCTGGGTCGGCAAGAGCTTCCGTCTCCAGCGCTGCGATCTGACTTTGAAAAGGCGTAAGAGGGCCATCATGATCGACGGGAGGCGCAGATGGCGCGGGGGTACTCGATGACTTGGTTAGTGAGCTGAAAATGCCAGATGTTCGAGTGGTCGTGGATAGATGACGGAAGCTGAGAGGTGCAAGTGTCGAACGCTGAAGATTAGCTACCACGGTCGGAGGTAGATTTCTGCTTACCTTAGGTAACGGTGCAAAGCTACCCGCTCTGACTGAGTTGACCTGCCGACATGAACCTCTCAGCAGGCCCTCGACTAGGAGATTGGCTGGCCTCAATGCCATGTACGCCGATGGTGATTATTATATGTGTTATGAGTTACAGAAGAAAGTTGGTAGACCGATGATGCAAGTGTTGATCGAATGTGGCACTTTTGAACCTTCTCTAGAAACCAAAGAACAGTCGGCATCACGCTGATCAGCGCCCTAGTTCCGTCGGTATGCGTCTAGGACGTCCTTGTGCTCCTGAACTAAGAGCATCGGACCACATGCAGAGAGGAATGACATGATTTTGTAGGCTTGTCCGATTGCCTATACACCACCGCCATCTTATCGCGGCTCAGATTTCCGAATCCGCTATTGCATCACAGCCACAATCTGCTATCCACTTAGGCCGCTTTGTAAACCAAAAGATGATATGATTCATACCATCGAGTGCAGACAATCACTTGCTCGACCTCGTTCTCGAGCGAGATTATGCGGATTTTCAGACACCTCGGGCCAGCTCCTTCTTGCTCCAATCCTCCGCCTATGGCCGTCAAGGGGACTTCGAGTCCGGACGGCACGAGGTTCGTTTGCTTGAGATTGACGATACGTAACATGAGGCACGCGTGACATGCTCCATTGCTGTGATTTCGTCAGAAGCAGTTTGCCGCATCTTGATCATATGGAGAGATGGCTACTCGGGTCTCGGCCATGTGCGTGATTAAGCGCCTGACCTTTAGCTTCGGGCGACACATCATGCATCCTTCGCCTGACTGCCATTTCCACTCACTTCGGTCGACCAGACTTGGCCGTTTCCGCATTCTTATCAACGCACCTTCACCGCACATACCCCGCTCGACGATCGATGGCTTATAGCCCACTTCCCAACCTTCACTCCAACAAGCTCTTCAGCAAGACCACCTTGCTCAAGTGAGACCAATTTGGCTTGATCATGGAGGCGGACCTGAGACTCAATCAATGGATACTTTGAGAGGAAGCTTCTTGATGCGTGTTCCCGAAACCAGCACTTTTACCTTGACTTGATCGCAGACCAACTCAAAAGTTCAGCCATCCCGTAACTCAAAACTAAAACTTGGACATGTGCCGAATTACCTTCCGAACGGAGAAACTTCTACAGTATAACGTGATGTTCTCGCCAGCTGACTCTAGATGCATTCAATCATAGCAGTCAAGGATGACGTGTCGAGATACGCCACCCGTCTCAACCCTTCCAGGCTATGCCAGCGGGTATGAGCCACCTGGAACTCCCGGTTCCGTACAATATCCTGCCTAGGGCAAAGATGAAGATAAATCCGAAACGCCTAGTCCAACGTTAATATTCCCATGTTATCAGGGCAAAGCTCCGGCCCTCCTACACGTGAGTCAGAAACAAGATTGGTATTCAGGGCGAACACGGGTGGCGCACGGACACAGATGAAGAGTGCCTGAAACGGTTCCGGCTGTGCCCTAGCCCAGGCCCGGGAACCTAAAAAGTGAACTTTAAAGTTCATGATGAAATCTCCGTCTGATCGACTTTTTTCCCCTGGGCTCCTCAGCCTGATGGAATGATGGCGTAGACAGGTGGCTTGCATGTGATCAAGGATTCAGAATCATTCAATTAACTTGTTGATGGCACTTGACTTGTGTATTAATCCGTCCAGACTCATCGTTCAACTCCAACTTGTTGTCAATCAAACATCCAACCCTACATCACTGTTTGGCGTTGTATCATCCAACAGGTCAAATTACCACGCTTGTTATCGGCGGCCCAACAACGATCTTCAACTTTCTCACACAAGTACAACTTAAGACAACCAAGTCTCGGCTCGAAATTGCTGAAGGGGTAGGAACGAAGGAGGATCCTCAAGCTCGAAGGTAGTGGGATGGATTATATCGGATTATGATCTCAACGCGACATCGACTATAGCACAGCCCCTCCACTATCGCAACCTACAAAAGACAATCGTCTACTTTCTGAGATACTCCTTTTATCTCTTTCAACAATCTACCTTTCGTCACACTCTATACTATTACATCAATACCTATCGAGCTTCAAGACTTGGCCGGCACAAGTTACCCACTTTGACTTCGAACGCCATCACAGCACCATTCGTCTTCTTTCGCTACAGTCACTCCTCCGCGTATAGTACCTCCCAGCGAACTCGAAGCTCGTCCTCTCTACCTCCTCGCAGAAGCAGACCAGAGCTTCACGCCACATCTTTAGCCCGCGCCGCTGCTTTGGCCTACTGTAAACTTCTACTTGTGAGCCTTGTTCTACCCATCTGAACATCAGTGCTCACTTTCAGCCACTCCTGTGTAATCAAGCCTGCGTAGAACGCGGGAATTCAGCACATCAAACACTCAACACCCATCATCATCACCAATCTCCTCCTGCAATGCCCCCTCCGACTCGAGTCAATTCGTCATCGTCACTTGCGGACATCTTGCATGGAGTGAGCATGTCACCAGCGGTCTCCACCAATACAACCAATCATGGCACCAATGAGGCCGCCTCGTCCTCAGAACCGAACTCTCTGCTCCCCACTCCTTGTTTCGGTGACACTACACTACCGAACTTCCGCCTTTCCACCGATACGATCTTTGGTGGTGTAACCCCAGTCCGCCCTTTGACGATTCCTGATCATACCACCGACGTCTCCTCAGTGGCTCCAATCAGCACTACCGGGTATAAGCGTCAGCGAACCTCAGATTGGCTGCAGTTTTTCGGCGGCAATAGCGAAGACAGGTCGCGTAGTCCAACCGAAAACCGCATGAACAGGCGGGGGAGTGAGATTGCCAATACTGGCGGATCCCGGGGGACAAGGCCATTCGAAGATGAAGCCATCTCGTTGACACGGATGCCACGGCAAACCGGAGCGGATCGTTACCATGGAGGAGACTTCGCCGGACCTACCTTCCACCCTTCCAACGCTTACTCATATGTGAACTCCTACACCCGACCGCCAGGTCATCTCCTCGCCACTACATCCAGAGGTCCAGCTGCCCCACCTGCCGGATTCGTGTCGACAGCACCTCAACGAGGACCTATCAAGCGAACCACGAGAGCCTGCGACAGGTGCCGAATAGTGAAGCTCAAATGCGATAACGAGTCAAAGGATGTCGAAAACGGAAGGTGTTGTTCGGGATGTACCGCAAAGAAAGTGGAGTGTCTCTATACTGGGACACAGCTGAAGCGAGGACCACGGCCTGGCCAGATAAGAGCGGCGAGGGAAGAGCCAGTCTCTTCACCCATGGCTTCAAGTCTTGAGGCAAGGAGGACATCAGCCGACAGCATATCGTCGGTAGACACTTGTCGAGTGGTTACACCCGATGATGAGCGAATCTGTCTGCCCGTACTCGCCCCACAGATCGTCAGATCCAGCCTGATGCAAGCCCATCAACCTCCACCCTACCCTTACGCAGCGCCTAGCCACGGCTACACACCTCATCACCACTATCAAGCCGGCGGCCCATCTTCCTCATCCGCTCCATACCCATCGATGGAGAAGGTTGGAAACGGTCCCCGCACATCCTACGCCCGCCCTCCTGCTCCGACTCACGCTGATCTCTCCTCGGTCAATAGGCGCGGGTCGATGGCAAGCCACTTTGGGCAGCCGCGAGAAATCGCCCAGCTACCCCACCCTCGACATGATCAACCTCTTCATCATCCGATACAGAGCAATGGTCCAATCAGACCTTCCCAGAACGAGCTACGCCTGCCCCCAATCTGCCAGAGCCAGAACCAAGCTCGAGCGTCGAATCACTCCGGTCACCCCACGGATTCAAGCCAGACGCGAGAGAGCGTCGACGTCGGTCGACGAGGAAGCCTATTCCCGGGGAGGGAGCTACCCCCACTCGGGTCATTGAGTCTTGGGGAGCGTACGCAGCGATCTTGTTCTCTGAGTTGGCCGCCTGTGTGAGGAGGAGTTGTATTGCCAAGTAGTCTCGGATTTATATTCTGCGGACGATCATGGTTCAATTTAGGTTGTCATAGATGTACTTAGTTGTAGATTTGATCAGACATCATGTATTGGTATCGTATCATAGTAGACAAGTAATTCGTCTTGCGATGTATTGACTTCTTTACGATAACGAGGTAGGCCAAGTGAAAATGGTCAAAATAACATTATGATGGTGAAAGCACGAGAACTTGAAGTGACTAGGCACGGTCATGGCAACTCCGTCTATCCACTATACCTCATCCCACCATGCCACCTCGATCAACTAAACCACCCACAACTGACTCTCTGCTCCCGCCAATCCTGGCGAATCTCTCTTCAACACCTCCAAACCCATACTCTGCACATCAGAAAGCATTAACGACAACTGCCCGACTCGCCGCGGCCAAACATCATGATATCGCTATCGAGATATGTGTGACTGTCGCTCGTGAATTATTGAAGCTAGGAGAGGCAGGAAGTGGAGTCGAATTAGCAGTGAGGGGACTGGGATATATGGGGGATAGCGAAGTCGACGTTGATGATAAGACTAGAGGTACGTATTGACTAAGGCAGGGGGTTGATGGTAGCTTTCGTTACTCAATTACTTGCTTTGACACCTCCTAATGGACCTTGGAGGAAGAAGCTGGCTGATGCAGCTATTAAGTGGTCAGCTAGTGAAGGAGAGTGTCCAACGGGTGATCCTGCGTTACACCAGTATATCGGAGAGCTGTATTACAAGGGTATGTCCGTTGTCATCCTGGTCCCCTACCCTACACATACCAGAGCTGACGCCCAGATCACTCATATGTATTGGCAGAACAGCATCTACTAGCAAGTGGGAAGAGGGATGCTGCCAATCTACTCGCCGAGATGCTGTTCGAGTGGTATGTCTTTCTCTGAAGATTATGGATCGGATGCTGATAACCTAGGTGCGGGAAAGGAGCACAAGATCCAGGACCATATGCTACAAAAGGTGTACTTCCGTATGTCCAACCAATCCTTGTCTCGCTGTTATCACTACCTCACCTGCCCAGACAATACACGATGCCTGTCCCTCACGAATCCGCTGACAACCAGGTTTCTAGCCCAGACTCCACCCAATATCCTGCCAGCTCAAACTTTCCTATCTCGGTTCCTATCCCTCCTCGCACCCACATCCTCAATCCTATCAGTCCATGGGTCCGATGTCCAAATCACCTCGTCGCCAGCTCTGAACTTCCTCCAAATGGCTATCCTCACTTGTCAGCGAGCCCCAGCGCAAGGCGTCAGTGGAGTTCAGGCTAGAGGAACGGACGGCGGGATTGGCAAGGAGTGGGAAGGGCTGGTTAGTAGGTATAGACGAGTTAGCGGAGGACAGGGCGTGCTTGCGCAGAAGGAGGTTTTGGAGGTATGTCCCTTTCATACCATGTATGTTGGTGGCTAATGACAGGTATTGGAACAGATATCGAAGGATGTTTTCCTAATCCCACAGCGAGGAGGCGGGGGACAGGGTGATATGCTCCAGAACCTCATGGAATCGTTGTTTGGCGGTGGTGGTGGCGGTAACGCTTTGACCGGTAGACGCTAGATCGGCAGGACTAGAATAGGTCGGTATGCTCAGTCGTCAGGCTACAATGCACCCAGTTGCTTTCAGATTTTTACTTCATTCATACTTGGCTTTACTTATCTACAACTCGGCTGACTACTTTGACTTGGCTGACTACAACTACTACTCAAACATAACAACATTCTCAGAAAACGACCTAAGAGCGAGGTCAAATAGGGATGTCAATACCTAGAAGTTAGACCCGTTATCCTTCTTGGCTCCTTTGGCTGCTTTCTTGCCCTCCTTGTGCAGCTTGGCTATCTAAACTATCAGCTGGGTCAAGTAACAGAGGATGTGTAAGACGAGGGAGGGAAGAGGAAGCAGAGAAGAGATAAGGAACGCTTTGAGGACTGAATTCGATGGACTAGAACCCGACTTACTTGTTTCTTCCATCCGACTATACGTCAGCAAGTGCCCAAGTGCCCAAGGATACAGGAGTGAACTCACAACAAGATTTGCAACCTTCATTACCGTGAGCCTTGCACAAGAATTTCTGATCCTTGTGAGACTTGTAGTAAGCTGGCAATTCAATTGCACCCCTAGGAGCGGGGTCGAGGCTGATATTAGTCTCTGTGTTTGATGATAGTCAGGTGCTTACCCCATCATGGCATCGTTGTCTACATCATCAGCTTGCAGCTCGGTAAGTCTATGCTGGGGGAGGGATACACCAGAGAGCAACAAGGAGGATGAAGATAATGTTGAGGATGAAAAAGACATACCCTCTCGACCATCAAATTCACAGGTCTTGCATACTTCCAAACCGTGTTCACAGAATAGGCAGTCGTTGATCTCGACTGAAGGTTAGTGGACCCTGAGAGAGGTAGGTGGATGGGAATAAAGCGTACTGGATTTATCGGTGGCGATGGTACTATAGATCAGCTATTTCCTGTGATGCAGATCAGTCGATACTGTGAAGAGATGGATGGAGAGCCAAGGATAACGGTATTGAGAGGACAGCAGTGAGATGAGGCTTTCCAATCCGGGTAGTATGGGTAGGAAACAATACTCACTCAGTGGGGGAAGTACCGAGCTCCATATTGATGTGAGTAGAAGGTGAAGAGATGAATGAAAGCTAGTCGGACAAGTATCAATGTTTATGCAGTGCAGAGCAAAGCAAGTGAGAGAAGAGAGTACTCAAGTATGTGAACGGGCTTCTTATACTGTACCCTTTCCCCACGCATCCAGACAACGACAACAGACCTCGGAAGGAACTAAGAATATGCAATCTAAACTAAAGCGAATGCCACATCAAGGCATCAGAGCCGAGGAGACCCCAAAGAAGCCCCGCTCACCCCGCTTACTTCATAAGCTTACTTCTTTAAGTAGTTTTGAAATATAACGCCGAAGTGGCATCAAGGCACGGACATGATTAGATTTCGATTTCCGAATGATTGATTGATCAGGCGACACGACTAATGAATTCAGTTCAGAAAGCTTTCGATGAGCTTGATGATCTGTGTAAGGCCATCAAGGAGTTTAGCGATGATGGG
Source organism: Cryptococcus sp. GC_Crypt_2 (assembly GCA_026538405.1). Lineage (NCBI taxonomy): Eukaryota > Fungi > Basidiomycota > Tremellomycetes > Tremellales > Cryptococcaceae > Cryptococcus > Cryptococcus sp. GC_Crypt_2. The sequence goes on along the minus strand of JALPCC010000081.1, from coordinate 27,100 downwards.
ATCGGAAGCTTCATGTATAGAGCTCCTGTGGTCGATCATTTTCATCCGGAGGACTACTGTCAGAAGGGAATAGCGGGGTTATCGAGATTTTACGCTCACTGTCAATCGGAAAGGGATTATGTCGAGGGTGTAGGTTCCCCTTCCTACTTCAGCGACGACAGGAGAGGCTTATGACAGATCCTCAAGTCAAATATCCCAGTGACGGACTTTACGACCAATACACCGAATCTGGTTGCAGTATGGCAAGAATTCGTCACCTCCCCTCGACCACTACTGTTGATTGCCCAAATGCTAGATGTAGAAGGACATGGGCAAGTTAAATTGGATGCGATCGTAGATGGTGGAAACGAGTGGATCAAAGTTAGCACGTGAGTCATCTCCTACGGATACTTGATCTAGGCTCATAGTAGAATACGTGAACCCAGATTATTGGCCGAGTTCCGAGAACAAGATTCATATATCAATTCAGATTATGATTCTGATTCAGACCTTGATGAGGAGAATGGCGAGACAGGAGCCGATACATCCCAGCGCAATCATACCGCACCTCCACTCACCAACTCCCTAATTACCCAAGCTACTTCCTTGATCAAAGCAGCAAACGCGTTCAAGCGACCTTCTGGCCAACCTCAACCTCGGATCCGATTCGTGCTAAATCGGATGGGCGATAAAACATATATCGAGCCCAGGATCAAAGACACATTCAGCTTAATAAGGGAGATGGGTGTAGATTTGGTCCTCGGGAAACAGAGTCGGCCGGATGTAGTGGAACATCGATATAAAGAACCTATACCGGCGAATAACATTTTGTTGGACCTCTCTGTACTGGTGGCTTTATGTTGTGATTCCGCTCACCACCCACTACCTACAAATCAGTACGAGCTGGAAGCTCGTTTTCGAGCGGTCTCACCATCATCTTCCTCCACGCTGGACGAACCGGAACTTCTACCGCACATCAACGTTACCCGTGATTTGAGGGATCAACTGAATTGGGAACTCCAACATTCCTTAATCGATGAATTACATACTCGTATTTCCAGCACTCATGCAAATGTGCAGTTTTGGGTAACAGAAGAGGTCAAAGGGAGACTACCGAACATTGTTGATACTATCGGTGGACCTCGGGAAAAAGCTAAGGCGAAAGCTTTATTCGGTGAATGGGCTGGGGAAAAGGTGGAAGGCTTAGATTTCTGGAAAGATAGTAGGTGGGAAGGCAAAGTACCTGCTTTGGGGGATATGAAACTTCGGGTTCTGCCCACTGGCGACTCCTCAATACCGGACATGTCGTCCCTCAAACTCGACAATGATCTACCATCTTTCAACAAACGACTAGTTCAAGCATGTATGAACCTTTTAAACCCGTCATCGGGCACGATCACACCCCCTGCACCACTTCATCGCCAGAAGTATCGACGTGCGAAACATCACAAAGCTCAAGAACCCACTGCAAGTACTCGTCTGCCATCGCAACATACTCTCAATTCATTCTCGGCGGGCGCATCAAGGGGATGGACTGTTCTTACGAATAACAGAGGGGCCGTTGGAAAAGTAATGAGGGATATGGGAGTTAAAGATGGATTACCTTTTGATGATGTCCCTGATCAAAAGATTGTTATCTGGGTTGTTAATCCTAGTTCTCTATCCGAATGGAGGAGATTGGAGGTCGAAGAGAGTAATCGGGTGTTGATGAGTGAGAGACTTGTAGGTGTAGAATGAGGATCCTGCCAAATCTAGAGCGTCAGTAGTATAGCGTTGTACATTATCACACCACATCAAGCTTCATGGCATGCATAGCATCTTCCAATCCGTTCACCCAAGTTGCGCGATACTAATAGCCCACGGAGATCACAGTTTTGGATTTGCAACGGACGTGGTCTTCCAAACCTTCTCTACGAAATCCTCCAGTCCTTCCCAAGTATCGGCAGGGTGTTCCAAAAACGGAAAATGTCCGCCCTATCCGTGAGCATTTGTGGTGAGCCTTCCGGTCTGGGACGAACACGACTCACATCCTTATGTTCTCTTGACCAAACTAAATTGACTGATTTCTCGACCCACTTGATCGATGCTGATCCCAGATCGTATGGGAAACGGGAATAGCCCATTGGCTTGATGGGTTTTGGTTTTGGGTCACTCATTTTAGCTCCCATGAACTGATTATCAGCTTGGTTCGAAAGGTTTTCGATCATAGGCAGATGAGGGAAAGTGAGACAGTGTAGACAAACACTGACTTGTCTATAGGGGTAGATCGATGAGGGATATGTATCGGTGAACCACCATAGTGAAGTGAAAGCTAAGATAGTATCCATATCCAGCTTAGGGTGGGAAACTAGCGAAAGCTTCTCCCCGTTCCTATCATCAGCATCTTTCATGTGTGAGAAATGACATGGAAAATGTACCAAGATAGCAACGACATGGGGCTACAACCCATCACCAGACCTGCTGTGGACGGTTTCGTTCCTTGCTCCATGGCATATGCGAACGGCATGACACCACTCAGCACATCTCTAGCTTTCGGTCCACCTGATTTCAACATTTGATCATATTCGGGAGTCCCTTCAGGAGGAGATTGGATATATCGATTTGTAGCATGTGTCACTGTTATTAGCGTCGCTGGCGCCTCGCGTAAGACGACAGTGAATAGGACATACTTTTACATTCTTCAAACAGGGTCGAGAGGTAATCAATGACCATCCCACCTACGTCAGATCCTTGGGCAATGTATGATTTGAAGCCTAGACCTTGCATCAGGGTACCGTAAACTTTTGCGATATCTTCCATTCCGAATTCCTTGTCTAGAGGTGGTTTCGATGAAAATGCATATCCAGGCAAAGAGGGGATTATCAGGTGGTATCTGATGATCAGCCGCTTTCGAGGATCAAACAGTGATGATGCAGGGACGAACGGTAGATCTTTGGGCGAGTATTTCCCCCTGACATGCTCCAAGAGAGGCAAGAACTCTAGAAAACAGCTAGGCCATCCATTGCAGAAGATAATCGGTACCGCATCCTCTCGTTCAGAGAAAAGGCCCATGAAATGAACGGTATAGTCGTTACCATCCACATTGACTTTGGCAGTATAATTCGGTTGTTCATTGATTCGATCCTCGACTTTACGCCTATCTGTCAATACCTGTCAGAGACACAGTGGACAGGACAGTACCAATCAAAATCCATCCAAGCCTCTCTAGCTTGAATAAACCAGTCTCGTGTGACCCCATAATCTTGTGGATGGGTTGTCGAATTCTCGAATGTCTCCTTTGGAATTCGGGTATGTTTGAGTACGACTTTTAGGTCGTCCAGGTCTTGCTGAGGAACCGAGACTGTAAAGGGGTCTACTTGAATGGAAGGCTTGTTGGGTAGCTTTGAATACAAACCCGACATGGTAGCAAGGTTGTTGAGTGGTTGATGAGAAGGAGATGTAGAGGAACTGGCAACTGCTCTACTTGAAATGACGTGCCGGATGACCGGTGGGCCGGCTAGACGGATCCGAAACCGCATTCACGCTATCACGTGCGCCTTCCGCTACTGTGGATGCATAATGATTCACTATATCGCTACGCGACCATATTTGCCTCTTGTAAAACGCTGAACACCATCGAGGGATGGTGCTTGATTAAGAAGGACATGATGCTTTCACCAATTCCAGCAACCTTTACTACTGTACCTGTCTGTCTGTACTTTAAAGGTGGTGTTTTACCCTGAACCCTGAGGTTAGGCTCCCACCTTTCAACCTTAGACATATCATTTATTCTACATGTCTTGAACATTAATTTAACGTCAGGCAGCGATCATATAATATCTTATCCGGACATCTCTCTCTTCTAGACATCAAGTCTACCACACTCATTCGAGTCCCACCACCCTCTTTATAAACGTAGAACGAGTCGACTCATCTACTCTTTCCCGACCACGCGACTTGATGTCGTTACCGGCCTTTCTTGCTCCTGGCAGTCCGCCCCGTTCACCTCATGTAAATCCCCATGCGAGCCAACATTCTTACTTTCGATTCGCACCTCAAACATCTCGAGCATCACCACACTCGATCAGACCATCACGGCGTGATTTGTTGCTAGTCCTCATCACTCTCTCATTCTCTTACCTACTCTTTAGTTCCCCCACTCCAGATGTGCAAGTTGTCTCGCAACCTGCACCGATTCGAGCAGATCAGAATACGCCATCACGGTATAGATTACCGGATTGGTCACAATTATGGAAAACGAAACAGGGTCAAGCTCAAGCATGTGATAGTCTGGAAATGCCCAGGGAGAGAAATTATGGAGAGAGCGTAAGAACTTATGGAGTCAGTAGGGCGAGCTTGACAGAGGGGCCTGATGCTTTAGATGAAGGGCAGGGATGGGACGGAGGAGTTGAAGAAGCTGAGGATGATGAATTGGAGGGGATATCAACGAAATTGACGGGACATCAGGCGGGTTGGACAATGTTTGAGAAATTGTATATCTATAATGGGTCTTTCTATGTGGTCACGTGAGTGGGTCCACCGTAGAGCAGATACTGGGCTGATGGTAGGGATGAACAGGCAGATTGGCCAGAATTGCGATTGATGACTTCGACTGGACTCCCTGCCTCGAACGCACCAGGCAATGAGCAGGCGAGGGAACCAAAGGGTAACGAGGTGAGCATCGGGTAGCTATCTCACTGGATAACGGCTGACGTTAGATCCTTTTCATCAAGCCATACGAGGCAATGAAGATGTGGGGACCAAGAGTGCTCAGGCTGGACGGCATGACCTGGCTAGTCAACGATGGGCAGTGTACGCTCACTTGATATGAAGTGAGAATTAGCGCTGACGATTAGTCCTAGACCATTACTATCATTTCGCTGCCGAGCTCCTGCTGGGGTTGTGGCGGACATATACGTCTCTGGATCAGGATATTTCGGCTAGTGGAGCTACTAAATTAGCTGCCCCACAACGGATGTGGTTCCTGCATCAAAATGCATCCGAGTGGTAGGTCATTCTTTCGTTCGTAAATTGACAGATACTTATGTTGTAGGCGAGATAAACCGCGATTCAATTCAGTCCTCACATTCGCCCTCTTTCCTTCAACCTCGATGCTCTACCCAGACGATTTCGCCGATTTAAAACGAATCACATCAGAAGGTCAGCAAAAGGCATTCATGCTAGAACGTGCTATTCTCGCCGATCGATCAGCAGCTTTCAGAGGATCATACACCGGTCCAACATCTCGTACCGTCGCCAGTGCGCTACAAGTTGGTAAAACCTCGAGATGGTGGTGGGAGCCATTGAGACGACAAATGCTTCGATACGCCTCTGTTCCAGAATCTATCATTGATCGGAACTTGGAAGGGTTTGGAGCTACGGATCCTTCTCTCGCGGCCAAGCCCCTTCTTGCGGCTGTTCCTGGTGTCGTGGCAGTCGAGCCTTTGTCACCAGAAGGGAATTACAAGCCTCTAGTGACATATATCTCGAGGCAGAGTAGTCGAAGGCGATTGACAGCTCAGGCTCATGCGGGATTAGTCAAGGCTTTAGAGGAGCGAGCAAAGAAGGTCGGGTTCGAGTTGTTGGTCATCGAGGCGGAGAAGTTTAGTAAGGAGGAGCAAATTGCTATTGCTGCTAGGACTACAGTGGGTTGAACTCTGCATACGTTAATCAAGCTGACTGGTAGATTATGCTGGGAGTACATGGAAACGGCCTAACCCATTTAATCTGGATGCCACCCACACCACGTAGTGCCGTCATCGAAATGTTCTTCAAAGGTGGTTTCGCACGTGATTGTAAGTTAGACCTTTGTGTCGCCAACGCCTGCTGATGATCTAGACCAATGGACCGCCCACGCGCTTGGTATACGGCATTTCGGTGTTCAGCATGATGTCTCATTTACGGCACCTCATCTGCCGGACGTGGCTTACCCAGAAGGGTTTCAAGGGGAAGCTATCACAGTTGATGGAAAGACTGTTGCGGATATCATCGAAGATAGGCTTGCTGGGCGAGCTTAGAGGACGTAGTGAATGGGTCGGATACACGTTCTCAATACACCTTATTACACCTTTCTATAACATTTGGGCTCCTTCCCGTTGGGGATCTCGGCCTCGGGCAGCTCTAGGATTGCATAGTCTCGATATACCAAGGACAAATCACTTCCTCCCCGCACACCCCTTGTACCTTACTGCGCAATTGTGGCTCTCCCCTTGTGCCCCGCCAAAACAATCTCTACGTCATCTTTGAATCCTCTGTGCCTAGTTGTAAAGCTTGGCGGGTTGATGATCGAGCAACTTTCTAGGTGTACAATACTGTAAGCACTTTGGAACGATCGGGCGGATTAGTAATACTGCTGCCGGCAGCACACGCCAAGTGTTCTGGATCGGTCTAATCAGGAAATGTCCCCACTTCTGATGGCTTTCGGGCTATGACACTTGCACTGAATAATGATGCAACGCGAGGTGCGCGAGGTGGATGCGCCCCACTTCCGAGAGTTCAGGCTCGGGTGAATGTCGGGATCACTTTGGGAAGAAGGGATCTTGTACCCCAAGGTACCAAAGGAAGGAAGCGTCGTATGGTCATCCGCAGCACATCGAGTTCTTGGTTGAAACCAACGATCGATCGGACGCGCCCGCGCTCATATATTGTGACTACCCTTTCACCTCTTCTTCTTAACATTACCATTCTTCCTTCATTACCAAACTAATTCATACTATCAACATAATGAAGTTCGCGCTCGCTGCTCTACCCCTCCTCTCTGTCGCTCTTGCTCAGAGTAGCGCTTCATCTGTTGTCGCTTCGGCTTCAGAGGCAGTCGGCTCGGCTGCCAGCTCCGTGACTGGCTCAGCATCATCTACTGCCTCTGGCGCAACCCCATCCCAGTCTGGTACGGTCAGTGATGCCTACCTTCAGCAGGTGCTTGGTGCATTGACGTGAGCACACTTTCCCTCAACCTAGCGAGATGACGCTGATTACAGTGCCGCCAACTTGACTGGTCTCGTTGGAGTCGCATCGTCCATCGCCACCACCGAGGAAGGAATGGCCTTGCTCAGCCAGCTTGCCCAAGGAAACAAAACTGTCTTCGCTCCAAATGACGAGGCATTCGCTGCCGTTCCCGAGAGTGTCTCCTCCAACACTACTCTCCTCACTCAGATCCTCTCTTACCATATACTCAACAACTCCTACACCCCGGAAGGGGTCCAGGTCGCACCGGCCCACTCTATCGCCCGAACTCTTCTCCGGGGCGGTCAGTATGAGCTACCCGGAAACCGAAGCGCTCCTCTCGTCTTGACTCGAAACTCGTCCGACGCCGACATGTTTGAAATCATTCAGTCAACCAACGTCACCGCCATGGGCCCTACCGCCGCGGCCAATCTACAGGTCTACATCATCGACCAGGTGTTGACCACCCCCCCTACTCTCAGTACTCTCGCTACTGAACTCGCCCCTTCGCTCGCTGGTGTCATCCAAATGGTCGATCTACTTGAACCCCTCGAGAGCACCGTCGGTTTGACCATCTTCGCTCCCAACGACGCTGCTATCGCTGCCGTTCAGAGTCAGCTAACAGGCTTGAACGAGACCACTATTCAAACCATCCTCGCCAACCACGTTATCAACGGCACCGTCGCATACTCTGATCGACTCACTACTTCCAACTACACTTCGGCCGCTGGATCCATGTTCGAGTTCATGACCAACGACACCGGAACTTACGTCATGTCTGGAGACTCTACCGCCATGATCGTAGCCACCGATGCCATCTACAACAAGGGTGTCATTCATGTAAGTCTTGCTTCGGTGTTTTAAGATTAGCACTGACATTCAGCTCATTGACTCTGTATTGGTCAACACCATGTCTAACCCCGAGGCAGCGTCCTCCGCATACCAATCTGCCACCTCGGCCGTAGCCACCATGACCGAGCCCACTGGTGCCATGACGATGACCTCTGACCCCGCCGCCTCCTCCTCTGGTTCGGGTGGATCTTCCGACGCTCCTAACGCTGGTTCCAGGGCTACTTGGAACTTTGCTGGTCTTGGACTTGGTTCCGTTATTGCTGCCGCCGGCATCGTCCTTGGAGGTAGTGCTATCTTGTTGTAGACGGACACTCTCTTTGTAGCACGAAGAGTCGTTTGTGGAAAAAGGTGATTTATGCAGATATTAATGTGATCTCTCTACATGATGTAGCATGTACCCTGAATCGTTCACCGTTGGCCATTTCGTCTAGCTGAGTTTCACCACTTATCCCTCTTCCGTACATTAGTCCCTGTACCCCGAATGCAGACTCGAATACGCAAGACATAACATGGTAGATGGATCCATCAGCGAAGAATGCGAAGGGCGCCGAAAAGTTTGGCCTTCGGAAACCCACCGAGCAAAATCATCAGATTCAGCTCCTAACGATAATCTTTCACATGTTCCTTCTCGTGTCTGCATACTAGCAATACTTCTTCAGTCCTGTTGCTATAGTTCCGCAAGTATCATGGAATTCAAGGAGACTCCAGAGGACATTTGTACAGAGTGGACACTCCGCAAGCATCAGGAACGTCGTGAAGACAGAGAGGAGCCCAATTCTTGTAAGTCGTACAGAAATATCATACTTTCCCCTTCTACGGGCTGACGCTCGCGAGTCTCTATACTGCATTCGAATGACAATCGACACCTGAGGTCCTGACCGCTATCCATGTCTATTGCTCAAAAGAGATCGCCCTCCAAGTTGAATTTGTGCCTGTCTGTGCGTGATTGATCAGTAGCCTGTGCTCAATCAAAGTTCACTCAACATGCTCACATTCAACTTACATTCTCTTCTCTGTCATCTCATTCATCATTCTTCTTCTACTTCTTCATCTTCCTTTCTTCGATCTTATATTCGACTACCTCATTGCAACGATGGACTTTGCAGCCATGTTAAACGACGGCGACTTCATGAAGCGAAGTATTGCCGCCATGAGGGAAGCAAAGGAAAAGCGTCTTCAGATTGACAGAGACAGGCCCATGCCTGTAAGCCACCACTTTCTCTTCCTGCCCTCACAACCATGACAATTGATGACCTGTAGGCTCCCTTCACACGACAGTTTCCTCTTGAACTTCTCACCAAGATCATCCGAGAGGTCGATCACTCTACCATTCCAACCTGTTTCCGAGTTTCGAAACAATTCTTTCACATTGCTGGCAAGTACTACTACGATTATCTCGTGGTTGATGATGAGAATCCTCCCGAACTCTTGATGTTGGGTGCCGAGATCACCAATACCAGGGTCAAGGGCAAGAAGGAGGAGAAGTTTAAAAGTGGAGAAGATCAAATACACCCAACCCCTAAAACCAACTTCAAGCGACAACTACTCAAGTATGTTCGATCGATCGTTATCCGACCTCACCGATGCCCTACCGATCGATTCGCTCGAACCAACATCACCAAAGCTGCCAGAATGATGACTGGACTCCAACAAGCTATCTTGTCGCCCGAAGCCGATTCCATGTCGACCAGCCCATTGTGTCAAAAAGACACTTGCCCAATCGTCTCAGGGCTTAAACCCGCTGCCATTACTATTTCAAACCTTCAGGTTGACGGTCTCGACGATGGTCCCTTGGAACTCTTCACCACCGCTCTCAACAAGGCGCAACACGCTACCCTTATCATTCCACCAACCGCATTTTACATCGGGAATGGGGCGTTTAGTCACATCAGTGGTCGACCCGAGGATCTCGCTTATCCTACTCGACATTGCAAGAGTGTAAGGCTCATCGTCGCTGTTCACGAAGATGACTTCATGATGCAAGGTGATGGTCGACCCATTGTGATGGCTTCACAGAGGGCGATCCAAGATTTTCTCGCCTCATTCATCAATCTCAACGAATCCGAGATCGAAATCTACATCTTTAACGATTTCAACGGGAATCTTGACCTTGCGAAGTTCAGCGACGAGCTCGCACCCAAGGTCACCAAACACTACGAAGAGAGTATTAAATATCTCACCAAAGAAAAGCGACTCGAGCCGAAGCATACCAATTGGTCAGCCAACTATCAAGTCTTTGGCTTAGAAGACTACTTTGCGATCCCGACAATGCACTACGAGCTCGACGATTATTGGATGCAGAACTGGGATGATGAATTGCTATACAGGCAGCGAGCCGAGTTTGAAGCCAGGAAGAAGGCGGCGGAGGAATTGCTTGCTCAACCCGAAGCCGTTAGTCATGCCGCAAGTCAACCGGGAAGGCAAATTGGCTGACCGACAGGATGGTTCCGATACTGGGTCCCTTGACTCAGCTGAGGATGATGACCAAGTTCCGGACGGGGACAAGGCTAGGCCTGCCGATCAAGTGGAGGATAACGAGAATCAGAAGGAGGACGAAGAAGAAGAAAAGGATGAAGAAGAGAGGCAAGTGAAGAAGGCTAAAATTTAGGGATGTATTCTATCAACCATATCAGAGATATTCAAAGGTAGCTTGTATCTGACGAGAGGGAAGATCACCATATATGAATGACATTGATGCTGCTCGTCTGACAGTCTAGCAATGGCCCGATGACCCCAGAGACCGCCGCCAAGATGGCCGAGTACACTGAGCCCCACTACTCTTCAGAACAGTACTAAGACCATCCGACCGCATCAAGCCATATGGACAAATCGGTGAAGCGAGGCGCCCAGGCCTACTGCGCACCATCTGTGGACACCTCAGCTGGAAGGTTGATCGCCGAGCCTTTTGGCTTGGGGGAGGTTGTATGGCGGCCATCCACCTCATGTTTCAACAACTTCCCTTGACCCAATACTCCGTCGTCTGGGTATTTCCTTGATACGACGCAAGATCACACATGACAAGGATGACTCGACGCATGATGATCGCGAGATATGAAGGTGAGCCGACTATTCTGGACCTGCTATTACCGTCACGACTGATGAGACTGGTACATTCGTCACTTCCGGTGATGCCTCCGCTCAGGTAATCGGTACTGACCTCTTGTTCGACGGTGGTGTGGCTCATGTAAGTCTCGCCTTCCATTTCTCGACTTTGAATATCAGCTAATGGTTAGATTATCGATAGTGTACTAGTCAACGAGAGCACAGAGGCGAATGAACCAGTTACTTCCAACCCAAGTACTCCGCTCCGTCCCCAACTACCTCTGGTAGTTCTGGACCCTCTGGCCTCGCTGCGGAACCTGACGCTGGTAATCCAGCTGGAAAGCTTGAAAGCTTTGGTATTGCAGTCGGTGGGTTGTTTGTCACTCTTGGCGCTATTGCCGGTGGGAGGATGCTTGCTTTCTAGGTTGATAGGATGAAGATCGGATTGTTTAAGACCAATGAATATATCAGCATAGACACAGTAGTAAAAGTATCTCATATGCACTTTGGTCTATAGTGCAGCAATCAAATCACTGTGATAGCAAGGTCCAAAGAGATCGATGATGATATGCTCGAGGCAGAGCATACCTGATAGCAGAAGAGAGAGTGAGTGACGAGACAAGAAGACACCGCGACGCCAATTCGAGCCGTTGTTTACGGTCACATGTCGATACCAAATGAAACCACACCCCTCATATCCAATGCTTACAATGACCGTCCAAATCATCAGCGACGGACGGACCAGCAACTCCCTTCTACCATAGAGGCCCGATCGCAATCACTCTTGACCTCATTGCGAAATGGGAGGGATGAATCGTTAGAAATCGGCAATGAACCGGTGGACCTCGTCGCTCTCCTCTACTCGTCTGTTCACCTATACGACTGGCTAGGCCAAAATCGTATCAGCGGATATGATAACATTGCTTCATGTGTAGCTCTCGAGAGATTGGAGGATAGCATGCGACAGCGGTTCGATGTTGAGACTGTAAGAATTCTAGATGAATGGGGACGGTGTGAAGTGGAAGATGAGAGCTTGTATGAGGCTCTATGGTCTAAATGGCAGGTGGGACAGCAGAGATTATCTGGTAAGTCATTGCTAGTCGAGTTAAGGGCGCTCGTACTGATACATAAGGACTTGATCTCATGATTTCACATGAGCACGGAAGACCCCAATCATCCTGCATGTCACATCCGATTATCGTTCATTTCGTTCGTCATCTATACTCTCATGGCCCAGTTCGCTACGCCCAGCAGGGCGCCAAAGGGATCCTGCATAGTCTAGAAGTAGCCATCACTCCCAGGTAGATCCTCCGACCCCTTTAATTATCGAAGATGGAGCTGATATTAGGCGAACACATAATCTACACTTCGTCTCCTTCCTCGCATTGTGGCTGATCACGATTATCTCCGCTATGCAATACCCGACCTGGGCTACAAATCATCCTCCTGGACCCACTCACCCTTCTGTCACTCAGATCCTTTGGATGATCTTCACCTCGGCAGCCATCATTCAAGTATTTCAGCGTTCCCAGGGTATTAACAAACACATCTTCCTTCTTCCCTCCGCCATATCCCTGGTCACTTCATGGGCCACCTATGGGTACATCTTCCTCACGATATCCATCCCTTGTCTCACGATCTCGCTCCTCCGACCTGGTCCGCCTTCTATCCCATTTTTGGTCCCCTCGTTACTGCCCCACTCGATCAGATTGTGGAATGTGGTAATAGCAGGATTTACCGGTTGGACTCTCTTATGGCCCCTCATCGTCGTACTCTTCGTGATATTCAGCATCTCACTGAACGGTGATATCTTCAGAGGCTTTATCGCTATTCCCTCCACGTTGGTGTCGATATCTGATTCACCGGTCGAAGAAGGGATCGCACCGTATGGGACTCGACTTGCGATATTCATTACGCTCGTACTTCTTTTGTATCTGGCGATTTGCCTATCTATATCCAATATGGGCAGTCGATCAACCAGACGCTTTGAACACTTGGAGGGTCGGGAGTCAGAGGAAATCACACGAGCACGAGTGGAGATGGTTTTGGGAATGCGGTGGCTTCTTGGAGATTTGGGACAGGATCATTTTCAGCTGGAAGATAGGGAGGATAATCGATCAATACCCATTGGCATGGCGCTGCGTAGTCCACCTCCTATTCCCATTCCATTCAATTTGATCACGTTACCCCTTGATCTGGTTATTGCGATTGTGAATCTAATTCGCCTCTTACCCCTGGGAAAGGATCTAGAGAATTTACGCTGGACAATTTATCGGATCAGGTACTTTGTTGCGACCATGTTGGTTGGTATTCCATCTTGGTTGTTGAGTGCCATTGTATAGTCTCGCCATTGTAAAATGCCTCAAGTAAATTACGTTGTACGATTCATGCATTATGTATGCTGTCTATGCTACACGGTGGTCGGTCGGTAAGCGACTCATCAATCCTCTTCGTCCGGCTGCTGTCCAGGGAAAGCACCTGGCATTCCTCTATTCTCGCCATTTTGCCCCGCTTGATTTCCGAGCTGAAGCAACTACACATCAGCCCATATTCTGTTTGCTGATCAGATGGAAAGACATACCTGCTGCAACATATCATCTCGTTCCTGTTGTGGTACCTCTGCAAAAGCCCTTCCAGCAGTCAATTCTCTCCAAACAGTAGCTATACGTTCTTGCCATCCATCTGGATGTTGTTCCATTAATTCATTCAATCTTCCCAATGTTTCGCCCAAGATTCCTCCTCCGCCTTGAACTTGTCCTCCTTGTCCCCTTCCTCTGGTTGGCAAGCCATTGAAGTACGATTGATCGTATGTCGAAATAGCCGTTGTAGGTGGTAATGGATCGTAGGCGTGAACTGGTTTATTCCTAATCATCGGCGGTAAAAAACCTATCCAAGACGTCGATTCTGAACATACGACATGACGGCATATAAAGAGCGGTAATGATATCTGTTCGTCGACTGGATCTCTTGGAATAGCAAGGAGTGATAAGACATGTTCGCGATCGGATTTCGCCTGTGTCGAGTCGAGTTGAGCAATAGCGGGGGATATTTGCGATTCAAAGAATTTTAACATCGAGGGTTCTTTCCATAATGCCTCGGAGCGTGATACGTAAATGTGCGATAGAAGGTGAACGGTGTTTGTTGGAGATTCACTACATCGTGAGCTTGGCTTTCACAAAGGACAGATAGCTTACGTGTAACCAGCCTCAATAGCGAATAACGGATTAGACCTAACTCCATCTGGTAGATTTGCGTTAATCTTATCTGCCAATAACGGCACCACCTGTGGGAATGTCCAAATAGCAGCTTGAAGCGCTACCTCACTAGCTGAATGATCTTTACTCTTTGCCGCAATTTCCTTTTGCCGTAAAGCCAATGCTTTGGCATAAGCCAGCCCGGGTAATCCATCGAATGCGACAGCCGCCTGATCTTCTTGTTCGAACATTGACAATAACCATTGACCGTTATTCGATTTGATAGCAAGGAAATCTAGCCAAAAAGCTGCCCCATGTGGGTCGCCGAGGGGGTCGAGGGAGAAGAGTAGTTTGGCGAAATTGAACGCTGTGACCCAACATCCTCTTCGACCTAGGTAGGAAATGATACGATGTAGAGCTGTGAACATGGGTCGATTTTCGACTCTGTCGAAATCGAGACGGGATGCTCCGGTTGTGACGCTAAAAGAAGGCATTAGACATCTGTCGAAAGCATACAGTGCTCGTTCAGCAAAGTCGGAGGCGGCTCCGATGTCTAGAATATGAGCTAGAGGCAAGTTCCCACAACCACGTATAGACGTACCCGACTGCAACCTGTGAACCTCGCTCATCTGGAGAAGCGTATCTACATGCCAGGGATAAACCTGGAGTAACGCCATCAACTCATTCGGGTCTGATATCAGCCACACTCCTTCAAAGCGGACAAAGAGCATACCATGAGATCTGACAGCTCCCATGAATTGCCTTTCAATCTCCCGCCATTGACCAGAATGCTCAAATGTGAACCATTTCTCACCAGCCTGGACAACCTCATACCCCCGACGCTCATAACATTCCTTGACCTCTTCTTCGCTCAATTCTCGCATACCTAATCCAGCGAGAGATGTGGCTGGAGGATATGTGGGTTTGGGTTTCGAGATCGTATATCGTAATTTGGAGGATGGACCACCTCTACGTTTGTTCGACCCTGCATCGGCTGAAATCTACAGCTCAGCTTTGGTCAAAGTCCTGATGGACCGAGCTTACCACTTTCGAGCCGAAGAAGCGACGTAATTCTGCATCTGCGTCAAGGTTCTTTGGGTCGACAGCTAATAGGTTTCTACGATATCAGCTTTGACCTACTGATATGATCAGATACTTACCTGAACGCCATGAACCCCTTCGATTCAGACGGTCCGGCAGTAGACGCCTTTACCTGATCCGCCGTCGATGTACCGTATCTACCATCAGCACATCGGCTCACAAGACCGAAAAGGGGGACATACTTGATATCGAGCTCAGCTAGAGCCTTGTCCACTTCATCCATCTCATCCGGCTTGTTCTCCCCTTTACGTCGACTTTTCGGTATCTGCTTCGGACTCGTCTCTTCTTCCTCACTGTCATTTTCCTCTTCGACTACTACTTGTGCCTTCTTCTTCTTTTTCTTATTCTTCTTCTTGCTCTATCCATCAGTTTTGTCGCGTGAGGGAAATATATACCTTCTTGGCGGCTACAGTCACCACCTCTTCCTCTTCTTCCTCTTCATCATCATCTAACTCAGCAGTAACATCACCCCCGAGCTACCTTGATCAGCTACATCCCACTCAGAGAGACATGAGATACTGCAGCAAAAGCATTAACGGGTGCTTCTCCAGTGACTGCATCCTCTTCTTCCTCTTCCTCCTCTACTTCTTCTTCAGGACTAGCCTTTGTTGTGGCCACTCGGTCCTGCTCTGCTTTGAGCAACTCCAACTCTTCTGCTTCTCGTTGTTGTCTTTTGTTCAGCCTCTTGCTCATCGTGGTATGCTCGAAGATTTCTGGATTGATTGATGACGTCTAGTGAATCGGGCGGAGATCGCCGTGCACCTCATTTCCCACGGTGTCCCAGCGCGGAAGCAACATGAAAAGCAGTCCGGGATTTTCTTTTGCTTTAGGTGCCACACTTGATAATACCGTATTGCCGTAGTTTCGCGCCGATATTCCAAGGGACATCGTTTCGTGCAGCATTTCAGCATTTCGACAATTCGACATCCACAATGGCAGAACAGACAGAGAAGGCTTTCCAGAAGCAGCCCCTATTCCAGGCCACCAAGTCTCGAGGTATGTCACTTGCGAAGGAATCCAATCGATAGGATCAATACTGACTTAGTTTTCTTTTATCGACAAATCTGCCTATACCTACACTTATCATACGTCTTTACTTGCTCGCCGATTACCTCTACTCGCTTTCGCCCCTTCGCCCGTATCTCTCTCCGATGGACAAATGGACTTGATTGGAAACTATAGGTGGACGAAAGGTCAACACCAAGACAAAGCGATGGTTTAAGGACGTTGGACTTGGATTCAGGACTCCTGCTGGTGAGTCGATTAGGATATGGGTCAAATGGCATGGCACCTGGCAACACAATGAATTGGATGGACGGCAGTAACGTTTGCGGCACGAAGCCTGGATGGGAGGAATATGTGGACGGATGGACATCCAAAAGCGAGGGGCAGGAGGACCGCTGGTCCAGGAGTCATGCCGCTTGACCCAATCGCTTCTGCGACATCCGCCTAGAGTATCACTAACAGAGTAGAGGCCATCAACGGTACCTACATCGACAAGAAGTGCCCCTTCACCGGCGAGGTTTCCATCCGAGGACGAATCCTAACTGGTGTCGTCCACTCCACCAAAATGACCAACACCATCATCATCCGACGAGAGTACCTACACTTGTATGTCTGGTCTTATCTACTGGACACGCGGATTGCACACTGACCTTGTAGCATCCCTAAATACAAGCGATACGAGAAACGACACAAGAACCTCGCTGCTCACTGCTCTCCCGCTTTCCGAGTCGAGACCGGTGACACCGTCACTGTCGGTATGTCCCTTTCTCCTGTCAATCTGTATTGGAGCTAATCAACAGGTCAATGCCGACCTTTGTCTAAAACCGTCCGATTCAACGTCCTCCGAGTGTCGAAGAACAAGGCGGCTGCCAAGGCTTTCCAGAAGTTCTAAGGAGCTCTTGTAGCATTGGATGTATGCATCGGGCTTGTTGGATATTATTTTTGCGGATGGCTTCGGTCAAGGATGGCTGATGTGACTGATCATATCGATTTCACCATGTTTCAGTCACGACGCTGAGCGCTAGCCGTCTGCTTTCTTTTAACTATCCAGTGACACAGAACCAAAACAATTTATCCTCTTCCGCCTGATCAATACTTTGCTTAGCGATTCGCTTGGAATTGTACCGCCTATGATCGTGCAGCAAAGATTTTGCGGATTGTCCAAGCAGAGCCCATATCTGGGAAGAGAAGCATCCGAAGTACGATCAAACTGGATTCTGTCGAGGTCAAGACCTGACACCTGCTTTTATTTCTGTAAGTGGTGCGGGATATGCTTGAGCTATGTCGAAAGCCCCGCTTCATCAGCTTGAATTGAACCCTAATACAAGAAGGGACGAACAATCTACCAGTCCGAAATCCCACTTTCCAGGCGTCTTTCTAGATGTTCACCTCACTGAGGTATGTCTGGAATCGAGCGGTAAAGTGAAAAGAGATGACCGAGATAGGTTCTCAAACAACTAGTCTGACGCCTTATAGTGGCGTTCTATGCGCTTGATGTTGGGTCAGCCATTTCCCCGACGAGTTTGGGAAGATATTTTAAGGTGAGGGGAATAGATGGAACATAAGAAATGAGCTGGCTGTCTCTTTGGTCAGTTCTACCCATTCTCGGTCAAAGATTCAACAGAGGGGAGTCGAGGGGTATCATCCCAATAACGTATAGTATCACCCTCACCCACTGAGATGATAGGTAGATCGACACCATCAATAACGAGACGTTCAATATCATGTCCTTCTCCAAGCTATCTCATGTTCCACCTTGGATGGAAAAAGTGCATGTCGCCCGAGTGGCCGAGATTTGGCCCTGTCTGAGTTATGTCAAGGGCAGTCTGGTCTGGCTTAGCGAGTAAAGGACCGCCCGACCTCAAGCTGGGGAGAAGACAGCCCCTCGATCGTTCTTATGCATCCTGACCGACGATGGAGGGTGTTGCACGTGAAAGGTGTAGAATTCCGGCCGGAACAAGGGTTAACCGGAAGGTCCGGTTGGATTTGGATCGCGTAAGACTGACGCGATGCTGAGTGGGGGTTCTTTCACCTTTGTCAATACTACCAGGGTATCGATTGGACCACCGACCGAATCCTCAGCATCGCAGTAGTGTACAAGATGGATACGATGTTAAGCATGATGGGTGGATTGAGCGGAATGTCATGGGCAGAACAGACTGGTGGGGAGAATCAACACCATTGGAATGGAGTATTGGATAGTGTTCTGGATGCGGTTGGACATACACCACTTATCCACTTGAAACGTATACAGACAGAAGAAGGATTTAAGTGTAATCTACGTAAGTATTCCCCCCGTCGAGAATAGAGGAGAGTGCTGATGAGTAGTGGCGAAATGCGAGTATTTCTCGGCTGGTGGATCTGTCAAAGACAGGATCGCAAAAGTGCGTATCATCTACCGGTACAGGCTGACGGCTGATCGATAGAGGATGGTCGAAGAAGCAGAGAATGATGGACTATTGACACCGGGAAAGAGTATAGTGATTGAGCCAACGAGTGAGTACGCGTGATCGGGATGACAGCTGACAAGCAGGCGGCAACACAGGTATGTCATCGCAATTCGAATCTCGAGAGACGCTAAGCTGTAGGTATCGGACTGGCTATGGCCTGCGCTCTCAAAGGATATGCTTGTATCATCACTCTACCTGCCAAGATGAGTTTAGAGAAGGAAGTGATGCTACGCGCCTTAGGGGCGGAGATCGTCAGGACGCCGTGAGTCACCTTAATTCTATTTGCGAAGGCTGCTAACGGTGTAGAACTGAAGCAGCGTGCGTTCTTCCAGAGGTCCGACGAATCTCAGACTGATATGTAGGTGGGATAACCCGGAGAGCCATATTGGCGTTGCCAAATCCCTACGCGATTCCATCCCAAACGCAGTCATCCTCGACCAGTACTCAAACCCTAACAACCCATTAGCACATTACCACAGTACCTATGGGGAGATCATGGTAAATTCACCGCATCCTACTCAGAACTGGACTAACGTGACAGCATGCATTGAAGACCTCAAGTCTGAGACGGAAAGATATCGCGGCGCTGTTTGCCGGTGCTGGGACTGGTGGGACGATTACCGGATTGTCAAGAGCTATGCGAGATGCCGAGAAGGATGGAGCGAGGAGGGCACAGGTGGTAGCCATTGATCCTGTTGGATCCATCCTCGGAGGTGGCGAGCCTGGGAACTACGAGGTGGAAGGTATCGGATATGTGAGTGGTGGTCAATAGCATAAGACCTTGTGAGCTAACCAACAGGACTTCTTCCCTGAAGTGTTAGATCCCAAACCTCCTTCAGTTGATCACTGGGTCAAGACCAATGACGAGGAGTCGTTCAAAGCGATGAAGCGATTGATGTAGGTCAACTTCTTACCCAAAATACCCCGAAGAACAGTGCTGATAACAGTCGCACAGAGGGCATGTTTGTAGGTGGATCATCGGGTTCAGCATTAACAGGCGCTCTACGCCACCTCCACTCTGCAGAAGGTGAATCAATCGCTCAAGACCCAAATGCGAATGTAATCATCCTTTTCCCAGATGGAGTACGGAATTACATGTCGAAACCATGGTTCATCGAGAATGCATCCTCGCAAGAGGGTGAAGGGTTACGAGGGCAAATTAGGGATATCATTGGGAGAGATCTGGGAGATGTCAAGAGTGTAGTCAAGGAGGCCAAGGCCAATGGTAGGGTTCTTGCGAATGGGGATAGCGTGAACGGCTATTGAGGTGATGAGGATAGTAGTATGTACGGTAGTGTATTTGCGGAATGTCGATCAGGTTGAATGCACTAATAATGCTGCCGGCATATCTCCCAAATGCATCTAGGGAATATTGTGGAGGTGACGTCAGTGCCACGTTCAAAGTTGCCACCGATTCCAGTGTCGCTCATTACCGTAGAGTACATAGAGTTTTTGGGTGGGACGACCAGTGCAAGCCAAGTGAAATTGAGGCATATATCAGTATCAAAGTATATATTATTGTGGACTAAGGCGTGAATAATCAGGTCACATCCTGGCATCCCTTCCCCACAACACAGCACGACAATCAATCCCGTTACGCCACCAATTCGGGCATCGCTTCCAACGCCGAGGCCCCTCCTTTGATTTCACCTACTACCACTAGTTCGGTTCCTTCAAACGCAAACTTCGTTTTATATCCCTCAATCACCTTTATACCTATTATGCGTATTGTGGACGATTCTCAATCCTCGTCCAAGCAGATTCATCAAATGGAAGGCCTTCCCCGGTGGAGTCAGTATACAACGTATCACCCCGGAAACGCAGTTTGGTGTGCAGGGACATTCTGGCGTTGCGAAGTAGGACACACGAGTGGACAGGGACCTAGTGGAGCTGTGCGTGTTTTGTTTACTTCGTCATCCGTCACTCCCTTCTTTTGTGGTTCCTGACTATCGTTTGGACCTGGGATTGCAGTGGATAGGAAGTTTTACTGATATTCTTCTAGCCTACAAATACGTTACATCTCTGGACACCTCTTTCTTCGAATGGATATTATCCCCAAACCCAACAGCAACAACAGCAATCGTCATCAAGTCAATACCCTATAAGGCAGGATCCAAAGATCTTATCGCCAACACCTAGACCTATGCCATCTAAACCACCCAAGACGGAGTTGGAGGAACTTCATAAAGTGAATTCGAGAGACTCGACATCTTCAAACGAAACAATCACTGGGAAGCGCAGTATGGAATTCTTCAATGAGAGGGCTGAAGAGTCGCTCAGGCATCATATCATGAAGGAAGAAGGGGAGAAGGGTAGGAATGCAGAGGAATTGGACATGGAAGTTCGAGGCAAGAGGATTTGGAGAGTGGGTGGCGTGGGAATGTGGGCTTACTCCATGGATCCGGCTGAGGAGAGGGTCAAGAGTAGGCTATGGAACAAGTTGAGTCGATCGCATGGCAGGGAGGATTGGTTAGCTGCGGCAAGGGCTAGGACCGCGTTCTACACTGGCAGTAAGTATTCTCCCTTTCTCGATCATCTCGAGGGAACTGACGGGACAGATTATCGCAACAAGCCATTGATCCAGTGGAAACTGGTTGAAAGTGGACAGGAAACGCCGCCAGACGCTCTAGCTATCGGTCACGAGACCGATGGTCAGCTGCTCTACGCCGCCCGAGCATGGTTCAATGGCGGTATCCACCTCGGAAAGTGAGTCTCAATATCCATCATAGTGGGAGTAATGCTGACGAGAAAGGGCCGCATCGAGAAGAGATCAGAATGCGTCGCTATCCTGGGGAGGCGTCGAACATTTGATCGATACATACGAGGTCCTTTGTGGAGCGCCTGACCCGAATCTCCTCAAGTGGATGACTTTCCGTCATGGTGAGAGATGTTCGGTACAAGGCTGGATCCCGGTTGAGGGTGGGAGGGAAGCAGCTGGAGAAGCGCTTTTGATAGCCAAGGGGTCGTATGAGAAGTGAGCACCTTTTACAGTTTTTTAATCAAGCTGATCTGATAGTGGACAACATCCAGGCAGTAAGCTAGAACCTCAATATGTCAGCTAATAATCAGAATGCCTCATCGGCGATGATCACGCTTGTGTCGGCTGGGGAGGTGGTGAAGTCTGGGTGCGACCTTTCGAAGTACTCGCGTACTCTGACCCGAACCGACGATAATCTTCCTCGCTAGTCCAAATGTAATATCGCTTTCAAGATACAATATACGTTACGTTGCCTCACTATATTCGCATATTCCGATTCAAAAGACCGTGACCGCATATACCGACATTCAATTTACTGTATCACATATAACCTGCAGAAACACGGAGAGGGAAAAGTAGCATACATGGTTTGTTTTCGAGATTCACTCCTTTTGGAGGAGTACTGTAGCCTTATACATGTACTCGTAAGTTACGATATGATATCATATGATTTATCAGTCATCTTTGAGCTCCATATCGTTACCAGGATCGGAATTTATTTGACCTAACTTTATTGACTCGACGCGACTCGCCTCGACGCCACCCACCTGCTCCTTTCGCCTACTTACCTTTCGACGAATCGAGCAAATTCAAAGTGCTGATCTGTAAAGGAATGTAGATCCCGCGATCCCGCGAAAAAAGACACAAAGTCACCGTCAGCAATCTCGAAAGGTCTTTGAATACCCCCCGAAACCCCCTCGATGTAAGGTCAAAACCATCCTTTATCTCCTTTGTGAGGAGGGGTACAGAGGCTAGATTGGGTGAACATCGCTCTTTCGACGAGATGGTGATGATGGCCTCC
The DNA here is from genome assembly GCA_026538405.1 of Cryptococcus sp. GC_Crypt_2. Taxonomy (NCBI): domain Eukaryota; kingdom Fungi; phylum Basidiomycota; class Tremellomycetes; order Tremellales; family Cryptococcaceae; genus Cryptococcus; species Cryptococcus sp. GC_Crypt_2. Next base: position 4,777 of record JALPCC010000081.1, on the reverse strand, counting down.
TTTTGCTTTCATAACTCTGTCCTATCACTTTCGCCCTCTACCTCTCCGCTTACTCATCTCTCATACCTTGGGCCGAGCTTTGATTGGTATCGATATTGGTATTGTTACTGTACATCATCTCATGTCTGATCAAGAATTAGTGTCTTCTTTTACTCTCGGCACGATATCCTAGTGGCTCGGTCTCGTATCGGTACGAACTCTTGCCCAACTGGCTTTCCCGTCGACATTACCTCCGCGTGCCCACAAGGCGCTGTTAGCTGTGGGAGATGTGCGAGATTCGACCACCGGTTACCCTATGGGGCACAACCCAAATCACATCCTTAACTACCATCTTATCGACCATTGGGGCCGATCGAATCTCTACAATCACTCAGGAAACGATAGTGACAAATGTCATTCCGGTTCAAACTCGATCATACCCATGTACTAGCACTAGTACCACTCACCCTTCTTCCTCTTCATCTTCATCTATTGTATCTCCCTCTCCAACTCCCGAACTAGAACCACAACAGGTATCAAGCGCGATACCCGAAACCACGACCAGTCGGTTCGTATCTTCGGTTTCGTCTACTCCTGAGACGTCGAGGTCAAGGGAGGAAGCAACTGATTCATTGACTGTTGGACTCTCGTCAAGTCGGACCCTCACCACGACAATCACTATGGCGACATCGTCATCTATTGTTTTACAGACTATTGAATCAGAACCCAGTCCCAGCGATGAGGTGCTTACGACAAGCGATCCCGACCCCATCTTATCCGCTTCTTCCCAAGTCACCAACGCCGATGATCCATATACCACTGCTGGCGTTGGCGTGTCTTCTTCTTCGCGCGAAAACACATCTCTGCCAGTCGGAGCCATTGTCGGCATAGTACTTGCCGCATTGCTCGTGATTTCTCTACTTGGTTTCTTTATTTGGGCCAGGAAGCACAAGAAGGATAAAGATTCAGAAGGTCATGGTGATCCATATTGGGAGAGAAGGTTCCAGGAGTTGGAAAGTGTTCAATCACAATCGAGACCCAAGCTTGATACTATTTCAAGTCCAAGTGAGACTGAGGGCACATGGCGGCGACATGTGAGTTTACCCTTTGAATGAGTGAGTAAGCATCGGTGATTGACAAACAGTTGACGTTGAACCTGGGCTCTCATCATTCCGCCATTGCTCGCCCTGCTTCCCGATTATCACAAATCTCATCTTTCTTCGGTCAAAGTCAACAAAGTCACACCCACAGATCACCTCAAACCGATCAATTAAACTTGATAAACGAGACTCAATCCCGAGACGAGATTGATTTCTCTCAACCGTCAGCTGAGAAATGGTCTCTGGATACTTCAATCAATGGTCAAGGCCAAGGTCGACCCGCATCGCATAAAAGCAATAGATCGAAGATTGGATCTCGAGCATCGAATTCTGGTTCCGATAAAGTGATAGAGAGACGAGTTTCTGCATGGCCTTTCGGAGCTATTGCCGCTGCTCTATCTGGATCCAGACCTCGGGTAGAAACTGGATCTAGAAATGGTTCGATTGAAGGTAGAAGAGGGATGGAATGGATGAGAACGATTGTTAGTTCCGATAGCGGATTTGAGTTTAATCACGATACAACTCGAGATCCATCTCCATCGTCTAGAGGACTTCCACCACCTCCTAGAAGAGGTGTATCGCCAATGGCACTCAACAATCTCCAACCTATCACCAGGGGCTTGGATTCGTATCTTCAGACTCGGGACCAAGATACTCATTACCCAGAATCAACATCACCGGATCTGCTATCGCCAAATCCACCTCCCTCATACATCACTCAGTCGGAGGAGAATTCCCTATCCCTATCACCACGTACCGAAGGATCTAGTCCTCGACAATTAGTCCCTTCTAATTCTTTACGTCGGAAACGAGTCAATAAAGGCTTACCGGTCCCCGATTTGGCCTTAGCCAGGGACGCGACCTCACCTGCATTATGGGTTGATGAGGATACGTTGGATCGACTTGAAGATCGAAACAATCTACCAGCGGTGTCGTCAGTAGCACCGTTAGCTATTTCTAAACGAAATCCACCACCTCCCCCTATACCCAATAAGACGGGACCATCGGCGTTCACACTGAACCCGAACTTGGTCTCCAAATTCTCGCCAGATTCATCAAGAGCATCATTCGCTACCACTCATGATGGTCGTTCCTCGATCCCAGCGTCACGTGCTCCTGAACGAGATGCCGAAAAGGAGGAAAATGTTCCGCCAAGTAGAAGGGAAACGGATGGAGATAGTATTGTGACTAGACGATATGATCGGTCGGCAGTTACACCTCAATTACCTACTTTGGCCACTTCGAATGCGGATGCATTTAGGCAGGAGATGGCGGAGATATCGGCTTCGACGGGAGAAGATAGAGAGGAAAGGGTTATTTCGTTCCATGATGGGAGAAAATAGGCAGTCGGAAGTTGGTAGAAGCAAGATGTACCTGGTGTACCTTGTCGATTGATATAGTACACAAGAAAAGGAAAGTAGATTATACATACAATACATAAAGCGTAATATGTCGTTTCATTCCATTCACAGTATCGCTATCGCTTGAATAGATCCTCCCTATTTCGGGGATTATCAAGATAGTCGAGGGGACGAGTTTTGCAAGTAAGTTGATCTCGCTTATCCGCCGCCACGAGCAACTTGGAAAATGCTTTCCCGACAGCATCCTCATCCTAGCCTATTAGCCCAGTCATATGCTATACGTATTGATAGACTGACCTCTCCGTATTTCCAAGCATAAGAGACCCATGGATCATCTTCCTCCTCTTTGGCCATTGACCACATCTTCTCTCTGAACTGTTTCAAAGATCCACTACCATCGTTCTCTTCCTCGCCCTGCTTGTCAACTTTCGAAGGTACGTGTATGGGGCAACGGCTCACCTTCTTTGCTCGATTAGGCAAAGTCAATTGACTGATACCCCCTGCTTTTGCTTTCTTGTCCTCTGCTTCGTCTCCTTTTTTCCTCATTCGTGAACGCTGTTTCTCGTCAAAGTCGTCCAGGTAACCTAGCGATGTTCTGAATTGCTGTACTTTTGTGACTGGGTGGAGGTACAGTGCGCCTGGTCATCAGTCATCAGATTCGCCTGGTAACAAAGAGGAATATACCATCCTGAATAATGCCCGAATAATAACCAGTCTCGTTTGGAATTGGCTCAGACTTTAACCTCATCTTTTCTCCCCAATGTTTCTCCTTCTTTTTCCCTTTACCCTTATCTCTTTCCTTATCACTCCTTCCGCCAAAACCATATCCTCCTACAACTCCAGAGTCATCGTCATTGATGTCCCTGACAAAACCCAATTCCTCTGCACGTTCCCTTCTCCAGTAATTCAGATCCTCATCAACTGGCATTTCTACTTCCACCCTCCCTACACCTTCTTTCACTCTGGTGGTGATGAATTTGTTCCTAGCCTGAGCGTATTTGGGCGGAACAAGCGTTTCTGTTCGTAAAGGGTACTGGAATAGATTGAGAGTAGGAAACAAGTGAGGAGAGAGGTATATTGGTAATTTCGCAACCACCTCGTCATCCTCTTCATCACTGTCTTCAGGTGGGAATTGGCGAGTCCGTAAAGAAGGCATAGGTGGTGATGCCGCTCGATGATCCTCTTGAGGAGCCATGTATGTCGTAGATGTTCCAGGGACATCATCGTTCTGAGCTTGATCAGCCATCAGATGATCGCCTAAACCATCTGTCCCATCAGGGTATGGGTCGACAGAATCGGCAGTAGTCTCAACTAGAGCCGGATTCGGAGCAGCTTTAGGCTCAGGATTACCAGCTGCTGGCGGCTTCGTCGTCGACATCTTGATGTATAATATACAGCAGATATACGGTTCTGGCCGAAATTCAGTTGATTTCTTATATAGGCGCCAAGTGACTCTACCTTGTCGCGCCTATACGACGATCACTTCCTTACATTACTGACCTGTATTGTCTCGTCATTCACTTCCCAACACCTATTAACGAGATCACTTGGACATGTCAGGGGAGAATGGTCTAATACCTCGCCCAGGACCAGCATCCCGCCTTTCGGAAGGGCCAAAGATCGGCTCAAGGTCGCTGTACAGACAACAAGTCTTGGATGTAGGTTCGCCGCCCAACCACCGACACAATGCTGACGAGGACAGGAAGATACATACACAGAAGCCCTTTCGCATATCATTACGCGTGATTTCTTTCCAAATCTACCCCAAATACACGCTACCAATGACTATCTGACCGCTTTAACGAATAATGATCCAGAACTACTATCTGCATCCATCAGGAAGTTATCCGCATTAGCTCAAAAGAAGGAACGTGGAAGTCAAGCGGATGAAGGACAATCTGCAAGGAGAGCTGAGCTGGAGAATTTCGGGACACCTTATATCTCGAAACCTGGCGGACCGAGTCGACCGGCAAGAACACCATTGGGCGCGAGAGGATGGGATACTCCCGCTGATATCGAGCGTGATCGCGAGGAATACGATGAACTCGATGGGGAATATGGTGAACTTGCTGGCGCAGGTCCATCTAGACCGAGAGGGAAGAAAAGGAAGGTTCAGAAACCTGTTGTCAGGGATGATTTAAGTCTGGATACTTTTCAGCGAAATTACACTTCAGAGGATAACGCTTCATTCGTTCAAATTGTTCAAGAGGATAATCAGCGTCGGCGAGAAGAAAGATGGGGTTGGGCATGGGAAGCTGAGCGGAAAGCTGAACAGAGGAAATTAGAGGGTGAAGAAAGGAGGAAAATGATATTGGATGCTGCGACAAGTGGGCAATG
>JALPCC010000080.1:0-70094 GCA_026538405.1 Cryptococcus sp. GC_Crypt_2 | reverse complement strand
TAACGACTTCATCTTCCAGGTCGATATTGAATCTTCCAGCATCGCCAATAGACATCAGGAATTTGGTGATGTTGTTGGAGTAGAGTGTGCTGGATTGAGTGGGAAGTCGGGACGGTAAATCCTGCATTATCAATGTCGGTATCGCCTGGAGGATCACTCACCGTGTAACCGATGATCGTTACACCATTATAGATGATCTTCTGGCCAGGCTGTGTGAGCTCGCAGTTACCGCCTGTTTCGGCTGCAAGATCGACAATGACAGAACCAGCTGATGGTCAACTCAGTCGACTATCATCAACTCTGACTTACGCTTCATGGCTTCTACGTGTTCTTTCAAGATCAATCGAGGTGCAGGTCGTCCAGCTACGACAATTAGTATTGAATCGTCCAAGGTGTACATACGTATCAAGGCAGTGGTAATGATGATGTCGACCTCCTGAGCTTGGGCTAGGAACAAAGCCATTTCCGCTTCGATGAATTCCTGGTGGTCAGTAACGCCTAGTTTATGTCTCACCTTGCTCATTTCTTTGGCGTACCCTCCTTGCCCCGACCCGTCCTCATCCAGCTCGACGGTCAGGAACTCGGCGCCTAGACTCTCAACCTGCTCCTTGACGATGGGTCGGGTATCGAATCCTCTGACAACGGCTCCCATCCTCTTTGCGGTGGTGATTGCACTCAGTCCTGCAACTCCTCCTCCAATGACCAAGACCTTTCCAGGCGGGATCTTTCCCGCTGCCGTGACCTGACCAGTCATGAATCTTCCGAAGCTGTTTGCCGCTTCTAACACCGCTCGATATCCTGCTGTGTTTGCCATGCTCGATAATGCGTCGAAAACTTGAGCTCTAGATATTCTAGGTATAGCGTCCATGCCAAATGAAGTGATATTCTTGGTTTGCAGTTCTTTCACTAAGTCCCTGTTCTGTGCCGGATATAAAAAGCTGATCAGAGTCGAGTCCGGGTTAATCATTGACGTTTCGTTCTGCTTGGAGTCGATCATAGGTGGCCGGACTTTGAGAATGACATCCGCCTTGTACGGATCGGAAGACAGATCGGCTCCCGCTCTGGTGTACTCGGCGTCTGGAAAGGATGCGGCAGCGCCGGCACCGGGAGCTACAATGACCTTGCTGAAACCCTTCTTGAGTAGCGCAGCGACTCCAGTGGGCGATACCGATACTCGGCTCTCATGAGGGTAGATTTCTTTGGGGACGCCGATTGTCATGTCAGAGTAGGGTCGGCCCGGCGGCTGAGGCTGAGATTCCTCGCGATGCAATGAGGAGCTTGCAAAGTATCTGGTCTCTAGATCTCAGCAAGCCATCTCTTGGGAGCTACACGTCGATCACACACCGAATCCACACCGCCAAGACCGCTTGTGCACGACTAAGGTGTCAGCCTCCGCAATCATAGAAAGACTGCAACTTACCCCCGAGCCACTCTCGAGGTAGACCACGAAGTGTGACTCCTATAGAGCCAAACATGATAGCGTTGTTACAACAGTGCGTAGCGATAATGATCAGGATGAAGAGGGGAGGTGCCGGGTTGCCGGGGTGATCGGGTATAGGAACCGCGGGGCAGAGTGGGGAAGCCGAGAGCCGGTAAAAGGGGAATAGCATATATGTAGGCTACAAAGGGATAAAGGCAACGATTTTGACTTGCTATTATCAGGGCTGACTTTCTGCATTGTAAAGGGCAGCAAGGCAAGGTAGGTTCACAAGTCTATGATGTTTTCATGACAAAGACGGTCTTTGAGATCAGGTTCTTCTCGAATTGCTTGTAGTACTAGGCATCAGCCTCCTACCCCGGGAAATAACTCGAGCGACGAACCTCAGCAGCCTCATCGATTCCGACCTTGTGCTCGACGAAAGAAGAGAAAATTTCGAGATGATCTCGCAAGACTTCGAGAGCGGGAGGATAGAACGTTCTCACGGAACAGCGGCCGAACTGCATTTTTATGCTTTTAAGCTTCAGTATAGTCAATCTCGTCGGGTCGGGAGACAGAACGTACTTTTTGCCATAGAGCAGATCCCCGTCTAGCTTTCTCTCTGCACCGTGGACACCGACGCTACTGAGCACACCGTATGGTCTGACTAACTCCATTCCTGTCCTCACTGCTCCCTCTACACCAACGACTTCCAAGACTGCGTCCGCACCCTTCCCGCCCGTCGCTCCTGCTATAGCTGTTCGTAGCTCGGGTAGGGGCAGAGCGGTGGCACCGTGTCGTTCGGCAAGGGCAAGACGTGATGGCTGGAGATCCGTAGCAAACACCTTGGAGAACATGGTGGTTGCTGAGGTTATTGCGCATAGGCCAACCTGGGTATAAGTACCGCCTACTGCCCTAAACTTACCGGACCACATCCCATGACTACACAAACGCCCTTCTTGCCATCAGCATCTAACCCAGAATTCCCCCATTCCTCTCCCAGAAGCTTTCGGGCATTGTGAGCAGCGCTATACCCAGTAGGCAGGATATCCGTCATGATCAACATCAGGTCTCGTGGGATCGGGCTATTTTGATCGACGTGAAACAAGGAAGAGTCGGCGAGAGGTATCCTGATGTATTCGGCTTGAGCACCTTCCGTACCGGGACATCCGAGGGATATCGATTTCTCGCAACGGGACGTGAAGCCCATCTCGCAGTAGTAGCATTCGCCTTGTATCAGCTTTGGTGTGCACAGAGCCTCAGTCGGAGAAGATAAGTCGTACCACAGCTCAATGAGAATGGTGCAATCACGATATCACCTTTGCTGAACCGCTTGATCCCTGATCCAACGTCCACTACTTCGCCAAGTAGCTCGTGTCCCAGCGTAAATCCAGTTGCGGGTCCCTCTGTCCCTCTGTAAAAGTGCAGATCAGACCCTGTGTAGGTAAGCGACTTCGCTCGCAATGACAACAAGGGAGCTTACCGCAAAGTCCAGCTAGATGGACTTTGACCAAAACATCGCCGTCCTCTCTGATCTTCGGGATCGGCACCGTCTCCACGGCTACCGCATACGAGCCCTTGAGGACTACAGCCTTCATCGTCTCAGGCATCGACATGACGATCAGGTGCGGGTGAAATATAGGTAATTGGTTGAATTGAATGAACAAGTGGACAATCAAAAGGGTAGTCAATAAATGAACAGAAATCGGCGCCGGTAATTCCGCTTTTCCAAGTAGCTTTGCCTGCTGGCGCACATCTGATGCATTGTTGCGGTCTTTGCTACACTCAATTCAGATTACGACATATTTGCCCTCCTTAGAAGACTGGAAGCCTGCTTCGATGATCCGAATGTTCAAGGCTGCCTGCTCTGGCGAGACCTTGAACACTGATTGATCACCCTTGTTAATGGCTTCGGCAAGATTCTCATAAATGGCTGGATAGTCACCTGGGACCGTTTGTAACCTGGTTCGTGTCAGCTGACGGTCTTTGAAGGGGGACAAGACGTACGTCGATTGGTCAACACTAGCTTTACCAGCCTCCTTAGCTTTCCAGACACTGCCAGCCAGTTCAGTAGGTTCATCTGTTGATCCTGGCGTCCTTGCCTTCCCACCTGCCCTTAGAAACGCCTCCTGAGGATCTAAACCGTGTTTGACGTATGCGCCATGCATTCCCCTGACCTGGAAGCGGAGGGCTGGAGATATAGGAGAGAAGAGCGAGGCTCGGGTGGTGACGATCAAAGGTGATGGAGATCCTGGTTGCGGGGGGTATTCCAAGTCCATTGTGTACTGCAGTATCAGCTACTAGCTCGACCGGCTTCAAGACAAAGCTACTCACAGCTTCATCCAGACCCTCCACACCACGCTGAGGCCAGCTTCGACAAAAGATCCTAGTTGGCTTTCCAAAGAGGACGATAGCTTGATCGATCATATGCGAGCCGAGGTTGTACAGGGCGTCATTGTACTCTCCACCCCGCTCTTTCCATAGATCTGCGGATGGTTCAGTCGGCTTGTATCGGTCGAAGCAGGATGTTAAATCCATGATTGGCCCTAGCTATCCTCGTTACTTATTTGACTTGTCCTAGCAAGGCAGACTTACGGTACCGTCCTTGATAAGCTTCTGGATAGTCAAAAAGTCTCCATCCCATCTCCTATTTTGGTATACCCCAAGAATCCTGTTGTTTGCCTTTGCGACTTCGTAGAGCTCTTCTGCTTCTTTGGCGGTCGTCGTAAGAGGCTTTTCACACATGACTGAATGATCAGTGATCTAGGCGAGGTAATGAGGCGTAGGGCACCCAAACTCACCATGTTTGCCAGCTTCGAGCGCCCGCTTGACGTATTCGAAATGTGTCCTGTTGGGAGTTGAAACGACAACCAGATCCACATCGTTATCCTCAATAACCTCCTCATAGGTCTTGACAATTTTCACATCAGCCCCGACGATAGATCGACAGGTCTCTTTGCCTGACCGCTCGAGGACTGAGTGAACGGTGAATAATTCTGGCAATGCCTTGAGCAAGGGATGGTGGAAGGCGGTGAGTGATAAACCAGTGCCGAGGATAGCTGCTCTGATGGTAGTATCGGGCATGATGATCGGTATGGTGTTGATGAATAAGGTGTATGATATGATAGTCGGCAAAATGAAAGGCGGTGTGAGCATACAAAGACTCCTCGCTTCGAAAAGGTCGGCCGAGATCTGACATGAATAATCAAAACATGACGCAAGCTCAAATGCGAGGATGCACGGCTCAATTCGATTTCCCAAGGGAAGCAAGGAAGAGAAACAGTTCACAAAGACAATAACTGAATCCTATGCAAATTTGATCGTGTGATACAAGTGATTATGCTGCAATGCTCTCCTCTTTCTTGGTTGCGACATTCCTGAATGCCCACACCAGATTTTCGTAGACAACAAAAGTCGTACACGTCCCTGGTAGAATGCGTAGAGCATTGGTGCCCAGCCCTTTATAAAAGCCGAGGAAGCTCTCGTTCCTCCATACTGATCGAATCACAGCAGGTATTGTGAGGCGAGGTATGGTCGCAGTCGGGGCTGGTGCGTTTTGGATTCTCGCTCGAACGACTTGGTAGGGGTAGGTAAGGGCGATAGCCACAAATTTGGAGCTGCCGGACGCGAGAATGTACTCCGTGTTGGTCTGCATGTCAGCTAGGTCGATAGGAGATGAGCTATAGACTGATTTGGGTGCTGTATGGTAGGCGAGAGGTGAGACAATTGCAAGAAGTAGGATGCTGGCTCGCAAGCCCTACGAGAGCTCGCAGCTTCCCTGGCGACACAACGTCTACTCTGAAAGTGTCCACATCGAAATCAAACTCACCAGCTTCTCGTCCTCGATCTTCCATTCCCTCCCCTGTTTCGCAAACAGATTTCTCTTGATGTCCGTCCGTCTCCGCTTGATCTCCTCGTAAGTTGCAAATTGGATAGATCCATTCGAGACCCCAACAAGCGCCAGGAGAGATCCTTTGTACAGCCCTCGAGTCCCTTCCGTCCTGTATATCGTACGAAGACCATCTAGCTCGTCAATGTTATCCATACGAGTCCCGCGTTTTGCACATACCCCATAAACCACGGAAAGCTGCGGGGTCGTTCTTGCCTGTAGCGAATACCCTCGTCTTAACCACCCATATAGGATTCGTCAGCATTGCCGTTATAGCGCCTGTGTGTTAGGGACTGAACTAAAAACGTAAGGATCGGGCTCACTTGCTTCGGCAGCAGCCAAAAGATGTTGTCCGCTTGACGTCCTATAGCTCGGATCTCCTCCTCGCATCTGCTTCTTGAGCATATTATAGCTATGCGTCAGCGGAGGGCTCTGCAGCATGTCGCACCACTATAGAGGTGATTATCGAAATGTGTTGTACTCACAACAAGAAATACAATCCCCAACTCCCTGCACCGCCGACCAAATTTGGCACTAAACCTCTATACAACCCCTTCCATCCATCCGTCTTGACGGCATCCGACAATGCTCCATATACAGCCGTGCCGAATCCTGGTCTCTTGCTGGTGAAGCTACTGCCGGCTGCACCAGGACTAGTAGATGTCGGTGACGTCGAGAAGGATGAAGTGGATTGTATAGATTGTATTCGTCGAGGTGTTTCCGCCAGTTGGAATCGGACCTTGACCAAATCCAATGGATGCATAACGAGAGTAGCAACTGTGCCAGCTCCGAGACCAGCGACTGCATGATCCTAAAGGTCAGTCAAGGGGATGCGATGGGATATCTCGAGCAAACATACGATGGATGGATCGCCGAAAAGCGATGGTGTCGCGGTCAGTGATTGCGACATTCCTATGCTTTCCTCTCCAGTATGCTTCCTTCTCGAGTCACAGAATCTCGCACCGTTCTAAGTTATGGTATCAACATCCGGTTGAGTCGGGTCGCAATGCTGAAATGAGAGTCGTGTGATAATAGCGTGGAGTATGACAAAGGGATATTATTGAAGAGAGCTGAAATTTCGCGACGCGCCGGGCGTCCGCTTGCTCCGTCCGATGACTCAGCGTTGGATGATGACATTGGCAGTAGTATGGTTTGCTATCGAATGAACTCGGGAGGGCCATTGTCAATGGGGATACAAACATTCTCGTGCGTCGTGGAGCGAATAGGAGAACATGATGAATACATTACAACGAACAATACGGGCTGTCGAGTAATTTCATGTACAGTTTCCCCTCGTCCACTCTACGATCCTCTTCAAATCGTGCCACTGCTGCTCCCGCAGATGCTGCTCCTCAGAGGTGCCTTTTCCTGCGTGCTGTTCACATTGATCCACAAATGACTTCGCTGAGGAGGAGGGGAACAACGGGTGCTTCGTTCTTGACCACCAGCTAGCGGTCAGCTGGAATCTCAAGGCAGTGGGAGGACCGGCGCGCACTATTTGGAGTTCCAGTAGTCACCTAAGATATCAGTGGCAGTACAAGACGGCTGCATAAGGGATATGCAGTCATGCAAAGGATGTGAAATTACCTTCTCTACGATGCAGTGTCGCATGGAGCATGTTTCCAGTTGCATTCTACCACGTCAGTCTTCGATCTGCGGTATCGCGGCGGCAGTGAAGGTCAGCGTTGTGGTATGAGACCACCTGCTCAGCGTCTACGGTATGGTCTGATATTGGAATGGTAAGAAAAGCCTACCCCTTCGTGTTCTTGGGCGATCAGATGACAATTCTCGATGTCATCATTGGCCAGATGTAGAGCTCGAATGTTCAGCACACATCCGACTCTAGATGTCATGAAGACACTGGATACTCACCAGCAATCACAAATCTATCCTCCTTCAGGCCTTTAATATCTTTAGTCAGAGACTGGTCGTATACAGTTGTACCCGGTTCCAGGGGAGGAAGCTCAGCCCGAGCGAATAGCGCCTGAACGATTTGATCTGTTGAACGGGTCATGATATGTATGTAACGGACTTGACGAATCCTAAGCATGCACTTGGAATTTAGCCTAATGAAGCGGGGAAAATGATACTACATCAGCTGGAATTGCAGGTTATACAGACAACGACGTCATACAAAGTAGATCCCGATGATATACAATATCTTTTTGTTGAATACAGCCTGTAGTTGCGACGGATCAGACATGTGATATCAAGAGGGTACAATATACATCAATGATTACACCCATTTGGTCCCTATCCTGCGCACCCATAGCAGTCTCGCAACGCATACCAACACCGACCCTCCAAGCACTACGGACGCACTAAACATTGAGGCTCCGAGGTAGTTGCTGCCTCGGATCAATGCTGCAGTGGCGGGAGTCCCGGCAAGCCAGAAGAAGGCGGTGATAAAGAAGCACATTCCAAGGTAAAGACTATTCAGTTAATTGAAAGATTCGTAGGTCTAGAGAGTGACTAACCCAGATTGGTTCGCATCTGGAGCGAAACTCGCGGCACCTGGATTTAGTGATGCAGCGTATGCGCCTACGATCGTCAGTCTATCGGAGCAGGGTGTTGGTCGCAAGCTTACCGCTGGATATACCATAAAAAGCATCATAGGTGAGGATACCAGGAACGTCCTTCGCTCGTGTCCATACAAAGAGCATGACGGCTGAGGTGAACGAGAAGAGGAGTAGGGTGTTGATGGGTCCAACTTTCTGAGCAGCAATGAGGGGAAAGATTCGACCGAGGATGGAGCAACCATTACAAATAGCCAAGCTGCAACATCAGCTCACATGTCAATATTGCAGCATTCACTAACGCATAGTTGGCCAATGATGGGTCGAATCCGTTGGCGGTTGCATAGGTAACGCCAAATGTCAAAGGGCAGTAAATCGCGAGGGAGATACACCCTGCTCCGCAGACGTACAAAGTGTATGCCGGATTGCGGACTGTCGTCAGCGACAGTACAGGTTAAAGTCCAGAATGGGCGGCTCACAAACAGCCGGACTCAGTACTGCAATCTTCTTTCGTGGTGGATGCGTCCGTGAGAGGGTGAAGAACGCAGTAACGACCAGTGCTAGTACCAGGAAGCCGACTAAAGAGAATTTAGCTTTAATCTGTCAGAGTCGACTCACGAATCCGCATACCCCATCCAAAACCCACCGCCGGAAAAAGAAATCTCAACATGATGGGCACTACCACTCCCGCAACAGCACTCCCACTTGCTTGGCATCCATAGGCCAGGGTCCGATATCGACTATTGGCAAAGTGATGACTTAATGTGCCCACACTGGGTGAAAAAATCAAGCCCATACCGAGCCCGACGCCGATCCCATGGGCGAGGAGGATCTGCCAGTATTCGGTTGCGATTGAAGTCATCATCATGCAGAACACGTAAAGAGACCCTCCAGCAACTATGAGGTGTTTAAGATAGCCAGCGTCAAACAGTGGGCCTGAGATGCATCCTAAAAGAGGACAGAAACAGAGTTGGATGGAGCCGATCCAGGATATTGCGGTAGGAGATTGCCCGGCGAGCTGATGCGTGGAGTAGTACTCCTGAAAGACGCCATAGGGGTTGGTCATTCCATCTGAGTGTCAGTTTTCGCCGGGCTGAAGGCTGATCTCATTAACAACAAAGCATGTTGACCGCTACAGCCTGGAAAATCAATTACCGTATCAATACCGACCTAGGCACTCACCCCAACCAGATTAATCCAACCCTTGTACCCTGGACTGATTTCGATATCAGATGCTTGTTGCTGTGCGGCAGCAGCCTCTGCGGCGGCCTCTGGACCACAGGGTCCGTCGCCTAAAGTCCTCAGGCGTCCTTTTTCCACCGATTCCGAGTCCGGCTCTGGAAGGTGTCGCTTGGACTCGTCGAGTGGAGTCTCGACGATGCTATCGATGGCATACTCAGCTTGCCACGGTGATCTTGAAGACGCTGTCATAATGGTCCATGTTTCGATCTGGAAAGCAAAGAGAGTTATAATTCACTGATTGTGGAATGTGCAAAGGGAAAGGGGCCCGTCTCCGGGCCGGAAATTCCGCGGAATTCGACTCCGGCAATAATGACCGTTGATGCTATCATTTCAACGATATCTATCGGGTCAACCTTTACAAATATGACTATCTCGCTTAAGAGGAAGAGACAGGATGACCATAATTCGAGCAGTAGGTAGTTTTCGACCGGATCTGCCAGCTCAAGTACGCCTATCAGCAAGACCATATGCTGACCGCTCCGATAATGTACGCCGCTCGTTATACTTTGGGTGAGCGATACATACAGTGCTGCGAGTACTGTCCCCAGATTTTGTCGGTGCATTTTGTCGCGTACTCGTCAAGATTCACAGTGACGGTATTCACTTCCTCATAACCATTCTTCCCAAACGCCTTGATCCCCGAAGCACTATCACTCAGATGGGCCCAACCAGCAGCGTTTTTGGAGTCTGCAAGATCAGCCGCCCACTTGACCATTCTTGTTCCAATACCCATTCCTTGATATTCAGGATCGACATGAAGGTTTATACAATATATCGTGGGATGTGTGGGCAGACAAGCTCGGTCGAGAGTTGCCGAGAGGTGGCCGGAAGTGATAGATTCCAAGCGCTTCAACGGGGGATCGTTTCGATTGACGGATGCTTCGATGGGATCGGTCATCTTGGCATCAGGGCAACTTGCTGGCTCCTAGCAATTTAGCCATAATGGCCGACCTGGGCTCACACTTTACCTTTCCATGCTGTCCTTCCCAATTCCATAAGCCCCAGATGGAGAATCCCACTATTTTGTTTGCAAGGAGCGCCTTGACAGCCCTGACTTTCTCGGGTCGCTCCAGATAAGATCGTATCTCTTGCTTAGGAAGCATCTCTGATTCTATGTCGCTGTTTCCTTTTTCATACATCTTGAATAAGGTGTGGGCATCATGCTTGAACGCGTCCAGCGAGATCTGATACGATTCATCCAGGTCGCTCGGCTCTAAGTCCGTCACTCGAATCGCAGCCATGACGTTTGATTGACTCGATGGAATGGGAAGTAGTGAATTAGTAACGGGAGCTTTCGATCCGGACGCTCTCTGAAGGTGCATAATTGCTAGAAGCGGTAAGGTGTCACGAGGAGCATTTATTTGATCAACTTCTGCTCTTCCTTTACTGTACTCGGATATTATATGTAAGCCTAAGACTCCGATCTCACGTTTCCGTTCGCTACTCTTTTCCCCTATATACTTCATCTAGTCAGGGACAATGTCAGATTGCCGGACTGCTGGATATTTCGACTCGAGTTACCGACATAAACGCGGTGTTGGCCATCCGGCAAGGTCCACCCAGCGGTGAACATGTCCCAGTAACTATGTCACTTAGCGCCATCTGACGACTTGTACCAGCAACTCACCTCAAATCTCGTCGAGTCAACTCGAAAGTCACCTTTTCCTTTTCCCCGGGCTGCAAGTGGGTTGCCTCGAAGCCTCGCAAGACCTTGATAGGTGCGCCTTCCGCAGGCGATCCGATATAAAGTTGGGTGATCTCGGTACCGTAAACGTCACCAATATTACAGACTTCGATGTTTACCCAGGCTATTATATCGTAGAGCTTTTTAGAGCTGCCTGGCTCGTTGGCATTCAGCGAGCCATCAGCAGCCGCAACGTCGAGATCAGTCATCTTGAAAGTGGTGTAGGATAGACCGTATCCGAACTCGTAGATCGGATCGATTCTCTGCTTGTCGAACCATCGGTAATCAATGTACAGGCCTTCCGTATAGTCAATGTCCTGGAGATCAGGGGCCCACAAGCTTTGAAACTTACGACAAAGCTTTCGTTGTTGGGCTGGAGAGTGACTTCGGCGATCGCAGGGAAGTCGGTCATCTGGGCAGGTCAGTCGGTGCCTGTACAATCGAGAGGCGCCTCACATTGGCGGCTAGGGTGTATGCTAGCTTGGCAGAAGGATTGATTCGGCCGTATAGTACATCGGTGATCGCATTCCCGGTCTCTTGGCCGAGACCACCAGCGTTCAAAATGGCGGTGACATTAGGATGATCATACCAACCGACGGTATCGAATGGTCCACAAGAACTATAGATCACCACGGTATTGTTGCAGGTCGAAGCGACTGCTCGGACCGTTTCTTCCCCCTCAAAGCTTGCAGTCAAATTCCGTCGGTCATAGCCTTCTCCACATTGAGAGCGAAGATCAACGATACAAACACCGCCCCGATTTCCTGTTGCAGCCGCGTAGCTGGCTTGAATTGGTGTGGTTGAAGTTGTCAAAATAGGCGTTGATTTGCGATCTGCTTCGTCGAGCTTCGGCTTGCATGGCTTCGTACGGGGTAACGAGATAGGGAAGATTCGCATATGAAGCTCCAAATCCACCTGCAAAGGTGCTTGGGTCCGAGGATGGAGAGAAACCAAACCCGCTGGTGGAAGGGAACCCGTCCAGTTTGATAGCTACCGCGTGAGTTCGTGATACTACTCGCGACTCACTGGATGCTTGTCCAAATACCGAGATGATACTACCGGGAGATAAAGGCAAGGTCTTGTTCTCGTTTTTTAACAAGACAATGGACTTGGCGGCGAGTTCTCAGAAGAGCTCGTTCCTGGTCTCTGATAGAACGTTTTGGTCACTGTCGAAGAGTGGGTAGTCCTGGTCTCGACCCAACTTATACCACGAAGAAACGATTCGGATAACCATGTCATCCAATCGAGCCTGAGATACGCTACCGTCTTCGATGGCTCGCGACAGGGTACTGTTGGCACCGAATGGGTCTCTCGTCAACGCTAGCCTTTTTTTTGGGCAGCAGGACTTACTGGGCAGACGGCCCTCTCCTTCTTTGCCATACGCCCGAGTGGTCGCACCAATCACTGAATCGAGCCCGGCATTAGCAGCAGCGATTTCGGTGTCCTCGTAAACGCTTCCGAAATCTGATAGAACCCAGCCTTGAAAGTTGAGCTCTTCGTGGAGCCATCTACCCAACGACACCGGACCCGCACATGAGTAGGTCCCATTGAGACCGTTGTATGCGCACATTGCCGAGACGCAGCCTGCGTTTACAGCATCCTGGAACGGCCAGGCATAAAGCTCGTGAGCAGTTCTGACATTTAGCTCCGATCTTGCTCAGGGCCTCTCACCGGTCATCAAAGTTAGAACTAGTCCACTGACGACCAGTCTCTCCTTCGTTACCAATGTAGTGCCGCATCATCGCCATGACACCTTGACTCTGCATACTGCGCTTCAGTTGGCTTCAGGGGTAAGATCCATACCCCAAGACATGTTGACGAGCTGCTACACCCGCGAATTAGGGGTCTGGCCCGTTGTCTTTCGATTAGCAAGATTTCTGATGTATCTTGCACATACACTCAAACGCCCGCCCAGCCTGAGGGGTCCTCATCAAATTGACTCCAGGACCGAACTGGGTATTGATGCCCTTCTCTCGCGCCTCTTCGCCGATGGCTTGAGCTCGACGATACATCAAGTCGCGATCCCATGTTGCCGCGGCTAAGAGTCAGTTTTATGCTATAGGTTATGTCGCTCACAATTCAGGGCAACGTCAAACGCTGAAGCGAACGGGGATCCCCGGATCCCTTCTGATCCGTCGGCATAAGTCAGTCCTCCGTATCCTAGTCGGGTGATTTGTCCGACCGGCGCTGCTGAAACACTCTGCTGAGTAATACTCAGCTTCTCCTCCGTGGTCATTGGCTTCACCAAGGCTTGTCTTATCAGCCGGTCATGTATCGCTCGTACACACCTTTGGCCCTCTGAAAAGCATCCTCCCAGCCGTCTGACCCATCCGCGGCTGGTACGACATATTGAGCGAGTGCTAAGGGCAGTAAAGCCAAGATTGTACCATAAATGATCATATTAGGTCATGTGGTGGGACGTAAAGACACCCCGACACCGCTTTAAGAGTCATACTATATACATAGGGCCTCGGAGGGGGTCCACGGGGCTTTGTCAGTCCGGTCGCTTCACGCGAAAGTTGTCCGAGCCTGTGCAGCGCAAAAGCATTCGCGCTAGCCCATTCGAGCCAGGGGACATGTCTTACCAATCAACAGTATCAAGGGTTAGAAGTCACCAGCGCTACTGGGTTAGGCTACACGGATATAATAGCCTTGGTTCCGGCTTCATTGCTTCATTTGCCGCGTATTTCATATCATAATTCCGCGACATGGCCCTACTCGGCTCATTTGATGCTCCGTGGAGGCTAGGCGAAGAGCATGACATTGGACTCCCATTGCGTTGATGCCCACGGTCGCGGCTATATATACGTGAGACCTGTCATTAGGTATTTCCAAGTACACCCATACCCTTGGCGAAATGACAGACCACGACGAAAAAATCGAGATTCATGGCGACCTCGCCCACGTCGAATCACATGTTCCCACCTCGAAGCAAGATGCTTTCCAAGATGCTTACGCTCAAGGTCAAGTTGAGACTGGATACGAAGGTCTGTCGATCATTGCAACTATCAAACACTTCAAGATGGCCTCTGTCGTGTGTTTCGCAGCAACCTTCGCCGCAGCCACAGATGGCTACCAAAGTGGGTCGATGCTTTCAATGGTGAATACAGCACTGATCTGCCAGTTGGGATAAATGGAAACATCATTGCCAATCCTGGCTTTGTTCGACAATTTGGTACTGAGCTCAATGCGGATGGAGACTTGATCTTGTCCGCATCTGTGCTCTCGGCCATAGGAACCATCCAATCTGTCGGTCAGATTATAGGGATGACCACTTTGCCCTTGTGAGTGTTACTCAACGCTGTCGGGGTCTGGGGCTCATAGTAGCCTTGCTGCTCAATTCGGCCGAAAACCCGCCATGTACGCTCTTTGGTGTGTGCTTGCCCTCAGTGTCTTGTGCGAGTCTATAGCCCAGAAGTGGCAAGTATGGGTGTGTAGTTTTCCTTTTACCCTTGGTCGTGCTGAATGGCGTAGTTTGTGGGAAAGCTTTTTGCTGGAATCGGAGTTGGGTCGCTGCAATTCATAACGCCAACCTACGTCTCGGAGATCGCTCCCACTCGAATTCGAGGTTTGCTTCTGATCCTGTACAACTTCTGGTAAGCTCAAGATCTCCTTAATCTGGAGGGGACCATTGACTTGAAAGGTTCTCGGTGGGCTCTTTGTTCGCCCCCATTGCGCTCCAAGTCATGTCAACCAAGGACAAATTCAATTTCCGGACTCCAATCTATACTCAGGTCAGTGACGCCTGCGTTATGGCGCTATTGTGCTCATACTGAGCGTCCAGTGGGGTCATATTGGGGTCATGCTAATCATCTACATTCTCCTACCCGAGTCCCCGGCTTGGTGTGCCTCTCGCGACAAAGAAGAAAAAGCGAAAAAGAACATGCGTTTCATATACCGAGGGGTCGAAGAATACGATGTGGACGTTCAATACCAGATCCTCACTCAGACTATCGCACACGAAAAGCAAGTCGCTCAAGATAATAAGCTGGAGAAGTGGCACAGCATCTTCCGAGGTGTCAACGGAGTAAGTCTTTTTGTTGGAGGATCTATTGGCTCGAGCGCTAAACATCGGTAGAGACGAACGATCGTTAGCACGTGGGCATTGACCAGTCAGCAGGTCTTGGGTTTGACCTTGGTATATCGATTCATTGGCAGCGTTCTACCTGCTGATGTTTAGTTCTACACCTACGCGGCATACTTCTTCCAGACCGCCGGTATCGCGGATCCATTCGCGGTCACGTGTATCACCAACGGTATACAACTGGTCATCATCTTGATCGTCGCC
The DNA here is from genome assembly GCA_026538405.1 of Cryptococcus sp. GC_Crypt_2. Lineage (NCBI taxonomy): Eukaryota > Fungi > Basidiomycota > Tremellomycetes > Tremellales > Cryptococcaceae > Cryptococcus > Cryptococcus sp. GC_Crypt_2. The sequence goes on along the minus strand of JALPCC010000080.1, from coordinate 55,058 downwards.
GCATCGGTCGACAGATTTGGGCGAAGGAATATTGCATGCGGAGGGCTTACCACCATGTTGGTAGCGGTCACTTTGATCGGTATCCTGGGCGTTGTCCCGCAATCGGCAGCTACGAATGGTCTCCTGGTTTTCTTCTCGTGCATCTTCAGTGCGTGAAGTCTCGTTTCTCCGGTTCAAAGCTTATGCTCGACAGTCGTTGGTCTACAGTGCTCAGGCTCCACAGGTTGGGGGTTTGTGGGGGAAATATCCTCCCAGCGACTTCGACCATACACTGCAGGATTCGCTGCTGCGATCTCATGCGTTGGCGGTGTCATCATGAATGTCTTGGTGCCATACATGCTCAACGAGAACCAATGGGTACGTAAAGTGAATGTCGTCGCGGTACATTCGCTGATTTTCCCAAGAATTGGGGGCTGAAGACGGCTTTCTTCTACACAGGTCTTGGGGCTCCTTTCGCCATTGGAGCCTGGTTCATCATCCCCGAGCCTGCAGGGTGAGCTGTCTCTATACGCACTCCGATGTGAGCTGATCTGGGACAGTCTATCACATGCAGAGCTCGACGAGCTCTTCGAGAGAGGGATTAAGCCGTGGCGATTCCACAAGACGCAAACCGCTTTACAGCGCGCCATCGAAGCAAGGAAAGCAGCCGAGGCGAGTTGATTGGTATGTTCTACAAGTTTTGCCGATCTCACAGACCGGACAAGTGTGTGCAAGATCCATGTTTCTCATCTAGGAACCTGTGATGTATATCGAACTGTTGACCCCGCGAAATGGCGTAGAGCCGTTGCGAGACCTGTCAGAGCCAATAGTAGCCCAAGCGTCAGAAGCGTCATCGACGCATGCAGGAATCCCTGCTCCGGTCATCTTGAGTCGCTCCGGAGAAGTGTTGAATAGACGGGCTAGCTGACTCGTTCGGGAGGAGTCGAGGGATACCGGGCTCGAATAGCACTATACTGAGCCTTAAGGGAGAATTGTGTTCACGTTTTAGCAACCCTAGGCCAAACCACCATCACTAGGCGCTCAGAGCCGTCCGTTCCTGAGTGCGTTGTATGGCAGTGACGGATGTCGCGGCAAGGACGAAGTCCGCTTGGCACTGGACACTGCAGGCAGCTGTCATGATTGCTCCCTGCGACCTTATAACAAGATTAAATCCCTGGCGAGCGGACTTGACATCGAGCTTTTTGGACAAGGACGTTGGCACTATAACTTGTTATGTAATGGTTCTAACAGCAACCACTTCCAGCACCGTGACCATCCGCTCGCTTTGACATCAATGTACATCTCGGGTTGTCTGAAACACTGTGTCATGTCCAGATGAGCCTAGACTACGTATCAACAGAAGTACGAAGGGAAAAAGTACGATGAAGTAGACGTATTCAATGCGTACTAGTAGCTGTATCTGAAATCAGGGTTTTCAAGATCGGATAAATCCTGTCACTGTCAGCTTGGATCGATCTGCAATGTTGAATGAAGTTTCACCTCGAAAGCGTGTTCGTGGTTATTGACGACTATACCGTCCGCTCGAGTCTGGAATGCAACTTTCTTCTTGTTCCGGGCGACGAGCAACATCCTCATTGTAATACAGACAGTAACAAAGGCGGCGTACAGCCCGAGGTGTGTGTATAGCGTATAAAGATACCTGGGGCGCCAAGATGCGATGAATAGCTGAGGAGCAATGGCGTTCCCTCCGGCCCATCCCATATCTGACATTCAGTTCCAGTCTGGGATGGTGGGGGAAACGGCTCACAAGTGATGGCGTATGTGAAAGACTTCTTGGTTTGTCCAGCAGAATTTCGGGATAGCATTAGGAAGGTTGCCGGATTACATGCTTGGAAAGCCTGCATGAGGTAAAATGCGACAATAAGACCTCCTCGAGAGCGGATGGTCGGCGGAACAGTGATAAGGACGATAGTGCCGGCCACATTTATCACTGTGAAGCCCATGATGATATACAAGGTTTGTCTGTACTTGGTCACCAGTACACTGTCACATAAGTCAAGCCAAGATATATTGTGGGAACTTACGCAAACAGAAGATAGAAACACACTGCACAGGCAGACAGCGGAATGCCCAATAATTGACTGGTCAGAACGTCAAACCCGAAAGCTTGATTGATAAGTAGATTGTTAAATGTGCCCAGACCACCGACAACAAGGGTGTTAAAAACCGCAAGAAGGAAGAGGAGCCAAGTAAACGGATCGGTAAGTGCTTCGATAGCTTGTTTCCTGCTGAAGTGTTTCTCTCTCGAACCTTGGTTGTTGGACCGAACCCTTTCGACAAACTTTACCCTCTCTTCATGGGTCGCCCAGCGAGCCTCCATAGGTGTGTCGGGTAGAAAGAACCATGTGATACCTATTTGATCAATGATATCTCAGTCACCTCTCTGTTTCCACTTGCCGGAAGAGACGAATGATAAGATAGCAATGCAAAGGAAGAGCCATTGCCAACCTCTTAATCCCGTTCCGCCTTCGTGCTGGATGTGGTAGAACCCATACGCCATCAACGAGATAAGCGTGATCGCGGCACCGAGCATCGATTGCCAGATAGCTTGTACCGCAGGCTGCTCGGATAAGAGGTACCACTGCACGGTGATTGTAAGCAGTACCGGCCCAAAGACCGATTCGAAGAATCCCAATAGAAAGCGGAGAGCGAGGACTGGTGGGACTTGGAAGGAGAAGGTCATTCCCACCAGCAACTATTTTGAATAAGTAATAGGATATTGAAAGTGTCACTCACCGCACTCCAGATGAACATCGCAATTGCCAATATCTTCGCCGGTCTCCACTTTCTGATCAATTGGTTGGCCTACCTTGTCAGCCGCACCCAGCGAGATAAGTGTTGACTGACCAGGGGCTCTCCAGCTATAATGCCAATCCATAGAATAGTCGACGTTAAAGCGTAGTCTTGTCCCTGGGCACCGATATCGGGAAGCCAGCCCATGATACTAGCAGGTCCAATGACACCTTTATCCAAGGCTTGAATCATGCAAGCCATACACATCAGAGGGAGGATTCTAGAAGTTAGTCTAGGCGGACTGAGAGACGAAAACTTTACCTCGCGTGGATTTTTCGTCTCATACGTCTATTCTCTACTTCAGAGATCACCGACATACTATCTTGCTGTTCAACGCTCTTTATAGCTCCCTCGATGTGCGATGTTTCGTTTTCGAGTTTGGCCGAAGCATCGAAATCGCCATTTTGTGAATGGATGTCATTTCTCGCTACCTGATGTACTGACATTGTATGCTTCAAGTGGATCCGTCACAATGCTACGAGCGAGGATTGTCTTGATCGACATGTCGTCCTGGACAATGTTCGCACTCGTATATAAACCTCTGAGAGGTGTGTATGTCCGACCTTCATCGGTCCGAAGACCCGTCGGTCTAGTAAGGACGTATCGACGCGACTGCGTCATCTAGTGGAGCCACATGCGACGGTCCATGGTCCGTCTTGCCTAGAGCATTGGAAAAGATGTCTGTACAACATTTCATGAAGGTTTCATCTGCTTGGCACAGTGATCACGAGCTCGGCCGAACAGACTCCGCTGAAAAGCCGAGCCGCTGTATATCCCGAGTGACTCGGCCGGGGTATTTCCCACTTGCTTCACCGCTGTCAAATGCCTAGATATGGTGCATCGCTTGTCGGACCGGGAAGAGAGAGGTATCAAGGACGGTCCGACATGTCTGGAAGTACAGCGGGAACCTACGGGGCAGGGAACTAGATAAAGGACAGATGGAGCTTCCGAGGAGGAACCATAAACACGCCCATCATCAGCTTCACACGCCACGCTTCTCACTGCAAAACCATGCCTATGCTTAAACCTGTCGAGAGTGAGACTCGAGAGATCAAATGTCTCGATGGTCTATGGCGATTCGTGGTCGATAGATCCGATCTCACCATACCATGGTCGGCAGAGCTACCTGGTGACCTCGACTGTCCAGTCCCAGCATCCTACAATGATATCTTTGTCGAAGAGAATCTCCGAAATCACGTCGGCAAGGTTTGGTACCAACGCAACATTCGAGTACCTAAGGGCTGGGTCGGTCAACATTATTTCCTTCGAATCGATTCCGCTACTCACTCCGGAGAGGTTTATTTGAACGACACCCTCGTCGCGACCCATGTTGGGGGTTATATGCCTTTTGAGGCGGATCTTACCGGCCATATCAAGCCTGGGCAAGAAGCTCGAGTCACAATCGGGGTCGATAATACCCTCACGCACGAAACGATTCCACCTGGAGAGTTGATCACGAATGACGCGGGGGAGATCTCACAGAGGTACTGGCACGATTTCTTCAACTACGCTGGCCTCGCTAGGTCGGTCTCGCTCTGTTGTGTGCCTCAGATCAGGGTTGACGATGTCACGGTGACAACCGATGTCAAAGGATCCACCGGTATCGTTCAATACAACATCTCGACCATCGGAGAGGCCGAATCTATTCAAGTTGATCTGCTAGACGCATCGGGTACTACGGTTGCCTCCAGTGAAAACGGTGACACAGGGTCACTGGAAGTGAAGAACGCCAAGCTCTGGCAGCCTGGAGCTGCATACCTGTATAAATTTCGGGTCCGAGTTCAGTCTCAACGCTCGATTGTTGACGAATATTTCCTCAATATCGGAATTCGGACTGTGCGCGTTTCTGGCTTCGAGATATTAATCAACGAGAAACCATTCTACTTCAAAGGGTTTGGGAAACATGAAGATGCGCCAGTCCGAGGTAAAGGACACGACAACGCATTCATGGTTCACGATTACGAGTTGATGAAGTGGAGTGGAGCGAACTCATTCAGGACCTCACATTACCCCTACGCGGAGGAAGTGATGGATTACGCAGACCGACATGGCTTTGTAGTGATCAACGAGACTCCTGCTGTCGGTTTAAATCTAAGTATTGGTGGTGGCATCTTTGGACCTGGCGAAACGAGATCGACCTTCAGCGACGATTTCGCCAATGATAGGACTCAGGCGGCTCATAAAGACGCCATCCGGGAGTTAATACAGAGGGACAAGAACCACTGCAGTGTCGTTCTTTGGTGTATCATGAATGAAGCCGATACCTCTGCGGCAGGATCAAGAGAATATTTCGAACCGCTGTGCAAATTCGCTCGAGAGATGGATCCCTCTCGGCCACTTACTTTTACCAATGTCATGTTTGTGAAAGCGGAGCAAGAACTGGTGGCGGATTTGTTTGATGTCATCGGCCTGAACCGATATTTTGGTTGGTATGAGGATACCGGAAATCTCGTTACTGCCGAACGTCGACTTCAGGATGAACTTGAGCGATTCGAGAACCGCTTCAAACGACCTCTACTCATCCTGGAGTATGGTGCCGACACAGTGGCAGGTCTTCATGCGACTCAGAATGTACCGTGGTCGGAGGAATATCAAGCGGATTTCCTCGAGATGTATCATCGGGTTTTTGACCGAGTTGAATCGGTCCAAGGCGAACAGGTATGGAATTTTGCCGATTTCAGCACCGGGCCCGGCATATTCAGGGTGGACGGCAACAAGAAAGGGGTATTCACGAGAGACAGGAAACCAAAGATGGCTGCTCATGTCTTGAGAAAGAGATGGAGGGGTAGTAAATAGATTGGTAGTAAATAGGCTTGAAGCGGTGAGAGCCATGATCCAGGAGGTAAAAAGATGTATCTTTATGGATCGAGGTGAACGAATCGTGACTATCTAGAGTCCATCCATCATCGTTCATCGCAGTGAGGCTAGTGGTCAAAGGTTGCATCGTTCGTGATCAATAGTAGCGTGTCAAAGAATGGGTCGCCCTTCCATCACGCCCATCCAATGCCCAAGTAGCCTTTACTAGCTTCATCTGTTTCCGATACGGACCTACAAGTGCTCCAAATCGGTTTACGGCTGTGCGCTATTCGGCGATCGAGAAACATACCCTTACAGACTTAGTTGAAGTTAGTGTCACATTCAAAGATGAGCATGCGATTCCGCTGAACAAGACTGGGCACAGTATGCCAGACTTTCTTCCTCCGATATGCTAGGCTTATGAAGGTGCTTTATACCGTACACTGGTGAGGATACATGACATCTGTGTAAGCAAGTGCTACCACTGCCTCCGCACCGTCTCTGCTCAGCTTCATGCATGATACACCCAGCATGGAGTATCAGTGGGCATATGAGAACAGGTTGTAGATCAGCCTCAGGGTATAGGCGCGTCCAGTAGCCACTGGAAGCCTTCGGCGCACGACGGCAGAAGATCCTGGACTGCAGGAGAGTTGACACATTCAGCATGTGGGCTCAGTCTGACGTGTCTTTCGATGGCACACCACACGGCGGCCCGGCACCGGCGCAATAATGACCCGACGCCCTGACGTGTTGTTCCATTGATCAATCGCTTATTTCCTTCCCTTCAATCGAAGGAAATCTTCAGCATGTCTGTCAATTCAGCTTCATGTCATAGAGGGGGATCGTCATCAAGCAGCAGTAGGCGAAGCGCTGCGGGCACATCCGCAGAAAACGGTCGCAATTGCCAAGAAAAATCACTTTCGGAGGATCGTAGCTTGACGCCTGACGGGTTGAATATTGGGAGTGGTCCCCACCGGACCGTGAAGCGTCGATCTAGATCCGGGTGCTTGACTTGTCGAAGGCGGAGGGTGGGTTGTCAATGACTGCACACAGGTCTTGCGCTAATGCAAGATCAAATGCGACGAGAAGCGGCCGAGATGCGGAGGGTGCGAGGACCGATCGGAGACCTGCAATTGGCCTGTTCCCAAGCAGGAACCATCTCGTCACAAGCATCCACGAGCTATAACTAGTTGTGATGAATGTCGAGCGAGAAAGGTGAGCATAACACTCTGCACAACTGACTCTATAGACTAAATGCGATGTCGCCAGTGGCTCGAAGATTTCATGCAAAGCATGTGTTGATCGAGGCACGACATGCTCGGCTGCAAGCCAAAGTGTCTCGTCGCGTGCTGAACTAGATCATAGGGCTGTGTTGAGGGTTGGCTCATCTAGCTTGCCAGCTCAACATTCAGATGCTCGCTCTCCAAGCGGCTATACGCCTGTTTCCGTTTCGAGTTCTGAAATGCGTATTCGAGTGGAAGAGCAAAGCATGATCAACGATCTGGTCAGATTGTATTTCAGTACAGTGCATTGTACGTCTCTTCCGCTGTGACCCGCGCTGAACGTAGATTTTGGTTTTTTGACCTTTCTTCACGAAGCCGACTATTGGGACCGATTTGAGCGAGGTGATATCCCGGTGGGATTGACTTTACTGGTGGCTGCAAATGCGTTGAGGTTCGTCTATAACGATGATCTTCAGCTGATGCCAGGTTCGGTGGTCGTCAAGATGCCCACAGTTGGCTTCATCTCGCCGATCGTTGGGCTGCCGAGGCGGGCGAGCGACTCATTGGACAAGCTATGGAGGAATTCGGTGCCGTCGAGCTTATGGTAAGTGAAAACGATCATAAGAAAGTGCCAGGACTGGCAAGTTGAGGTCATACCGCTCGACAATGATGAAGCGAATGAATTTTCATGGATACGCAAGGAGAACATACCTGATTTTGTTGGAGAGTCGAGATGAATTCAGATTAAATCACCTAATCGACTACGGCCACCATCAAACCATCTACCTCCCCAGAATCCACTGACGCGCCAGGAGGTGGTGTTATATCATCATTACGAATTCCAATGTGGACGCTACTCCCGGGGCTGGATACTCGCCGGGATGGCCGTTAGGTAAGTTTCTGAAATGTACTATTTGCTGATCACCTCAGGATGATGACGTTCTTACGGCTCCATATATTCGACGAGTCTCCACACCCCGTCATGAAGCCTCTACTTGGCGCTGAGAGTCTACGAAGACTCGCATGGTCAGTCTACTATCTCGATGCCACGATCGACGGAGGCAATTACGGTTTCACCGCTATTCCAGATGGCTCATTTACCATCTCGTTGCCCTGCGACGAGAAACCGTTCCTGCAACATGCTCCTACAAACAAAGAATATATGCTGCCCACGATCCCTCCTCCCCTCCATTCCGATCTCGGTCTTGCTGGCTACCTTTTGCGTGCCATGTACGCTCGTCAGATACTGGCAGGACTGCATTCGCGCATACAACGTAATCTGGTACCTGTAACTTCGATGCTCGAGTTCGTCAAGCAGGCCGAAAATGAAGCTTTACAGCTATTGGGTACACTGCCGTTCGACATGCTTTATACGCGTACAAATTTCCATCTTCTCAAGAGTCAACAGCCGCTCTTTCTACACCTTCATGTCATGCGTAATACATGCGCTCGTCATAACGCGCTACTGAAGATGCTGATTACGACGTATACGGCTTCCGATCAGATCGATGTCTCGAAATGTCGGAGACAGCTCATAGAAGATGCAAGCGCTCTGAGCGGCTTTTTCACCCAAGCCCTCGAGCATGGCACCATACTTGATCCTCAATTAGCCATGCACGCATACAACGGTCTCGAGAGTGAGTGTAATCCGACTCTATTATCCGTTGCTGATCTCGCCAGTCTTGCTGTATCAACCTATCCGATGCTCTAGTGATGGCCAGGCGCCCACTCTTTCCCGTATCGATGTAGCTCGCCTTCTTGCTCCGCTCTTGCGTGTGATACGAGAGACGGCTCGAGTGAGCGAATTGGTTGCGCTTCTGGTATGCGACAGGTGATGAAGAGGCGAGCTCGGAGTGCTGACCTTCAGCATCCGGAAGCAGTGAACAGAATGGTGCGATTGGGATTCAGTAAAGAGCTGCAAGATGAGGATATGTTGGCGGTGCTGAAGTAGGTTTGGCCTATGGATAAGCTGACCGTATAGAAAAGTTCACTGCCTCGCAAATCCGGACACCGAATTCGACTTTCACGATTCATTTTGGCGGTACGAGGTGGCTATTGGGAGACATCGTGAAGACACCGATCTCCCTGTATCACCCAACGACCTCCTTCTGGAAGTGAAACCGATGCCCTCGGGGCAGCCCGGATCTCCTCTGACGCGATTTCAAGGCCTTTTTGACGCCCCTAGCATTTCCGACCCCGCACTGTATTCTGCGGGTCTGAGCGGAGAATTCGCCGGTTTACCGGTTGAAGATTTACACACCTTAATGGGGGGTCAGCAGCAACCGGTGCTGCTCGGTGCCGGCTTTGATTGGTCCGCAAGCTTGTAGAGACCGCAAAACCCATGCAATCCCATGTATCCGAATCGCTCCGTCTTGTGGCTGATCAAGCCCGATTGTTATATCCGCTGCCAAGCAGGGTATTGCCGAGTATAGAATATGGTTCCCGCAAGCTCACTAGGACTAGAATTTCGCCACGCCAGGCACAAGGATCTGGGCCTGGAGTTGTCCTATATTTAGGAAAAAGAGCGGGTCAAATCGAGCTGACCTGGATGGGACCCCCGGATTCACCCTATTCTTTTCGAATCTAGACCCGAGGCGTTGCGTAGATTCGAAAAGGTTGTTGTGGGGATTCGAAATCAGCAATGAGATATCGTAGAACTGCAGACCGGTGATTGGGCAACGCGGAGAAATGCAGCGACTTTGACCCGGGGCTGAGAGGGGCTGACTTGCTGACTGCTGGCTATATATGGGACCCAGCTTGATTCCATTCAAGTCATCTCTTCCACAATCGTCTTGCAAAATCAACATGTCTTCGCTACCTCAGCTTAATCGACAGGACTCCGACACCTCTCAATGGACCGACACGGAGAAGGAGGCCGTCAAACACCTTGACCAATCCCGAGTCCCCCAAACTATCGCTGAAGAAGATGAGGGTGGCAATGTGGGTCTCGCTGCCTACGAGCGATCCAAGGAGCTCGGAGAGATTGTGAGTGCAGTGTCGATGGCCTTGACTCAGTTTACCGTGGCTGACAGTGTAGACTCCTGAGCAAAACAAGCGAATTCGACGACGGATCGACATGTTCTTACTCCCTCTTTTCCTCATTACCCAGACTTTGCAATACCTCGATAAGACTGCCTTGAATTATGCCAAGGTCTTTGGTATGGAAAAGGCTATGGGTATGACTGGGAATCAGTTCTCCTTGGGGGCGGCGATTTTCTACATCGGGTACATGGTAGCACAGCCTGCATGGTCTTATCTCCTCGGCCGATACCACGCCGGAAGGTAAGCCTTTTGCTGCGATTGATCTTTGAACTAAGGCTGACTTCCTAAGAATTCTGGGTGGTTCAGCATTCATCTGGGGTGTCTTGGTCCTCGTCATGGTTTGGTCAAAGGACTTCTCTCACGTCATGGTCACTCGATTCTTCCTAGGTGTTTTCGAGGCTGCTGTCACTCCCGGACTCTCACTTATGACTGGTTGGTGGTACCGACGAGATGAAATCCCTCTCAGGCAGACCATCTGGTACTCTGCTATTGGATGGGGTGGCATGATTGTGAGTTGATACACAAGCCACCAGAGGTGGCAGCTGACACTTCAGGGTGCATTGATGGCTGCCGGTATCGCTCCTCTCAGCGATACACCCGTAGCTCGATGGAAGGTCAGTGTCTCAAGTCTCTGCCTTGGAATTCTGCTGAAGATCCTAAAGTTGATTTTCTACATCCTTGGAGCGATCACCATGGTTCTTGGCATCTGTCTCTTCTTCTTTTTGGCTGATGGCCCTTCCACTGCCAAATGGATCAAGCCTGATGATCGCCCTATGGCCGTTCAGCGAGTAGCAGCTTCTGGAGTCGGTGTCAAGACTACTACCTTCAATTGGCAGCATGGGTTCGAAGCACTCAAGGACCCTAAGAAGTGAGTCGTCTCCCGATTTTTAGGAGCATAGCTAACTTGTCAGCTGGCTATTGAGTAAGTCTTCTCATTCAGAAGTCGATCTTCTCGAAAGACAAGTCTTCTTCCCCCCTCTATGCGTCCCTTCTTTTCTTTCGCGCTGACGCTCAGCTATCGCCATGTTTGGATCATCTGTGCCTAACGGAGTTCTAACCAACTTCAGTGGATCCATCATCAAAGGGTTGGGATTCTCCACCATCAATGCCGCCCTCCTCGACTGTGCCGGTCGATCGCTTCAGGTCATCTCTCTCCTCATTGCTGGTGTTGTTGCTACTCGATGGAAGAACACTCGACTACTCATGATGACTATCGGTAACGTCGTCTGTGTATTTGGTACCGCCTTGATGGCCTTCCTACCCTTCACTCACGCCATGATCTGGCCACGATTGATTGGATTCTGGCTTGTTAAGTAAGTCGATTTCTCTTTCGAAATTCCAGTGCTGACTAGCCTAGCTGTCAGTCCATCGGATTCACAATTGGTCTCGTAATGGTTTCCTCGAACATCGGTTCCTATTCCAAGCGAATTGTGACTTCATCTTGCATCTTCATTGCATACTGTGTCGGCAATATCGGTAAGTCCATGTCATTCCTTGCAGTCAATGTGACACCGGACCAGCTGACACGCCAGTCGGACCCATGACTGCTCTAGCCTCCGAGGCTCCTCGATACAACACTGCTGCATACTGCATGATGGCTGGCTACATCCTCAAGACTATTTGTCACGGTCTCCTTTGGTACTATGTAGGTGGCTCTCAACGCATCAAAGGCATGTGCTAATGTTCAGATGTGGAGGGAGAACAAGATCCGAGACAAGAAGTACGGCCCTGCCGATGCTGTCAAATCTGCCGATGCTGGTATGCGTGGAGAGACTGAACGAACCAACATCAACTTTAGATACGTATTGTAGAAGACTGTCATTTCTTGCAAAAGGGGGTTGAGATATGTTACGATATTTATATGCATTAGACATCAAGAAGTATTTGCGGTTTAGGACACACATTTGTCCACTGAAACTGTCTCGTCAGTGTTGGTTACACCGTAGTACGGCTGTCATGTTCGGAGTTGGAGCGACACTTGCGATTCTCTTGTCACTGTTGAGTTGCGAGTATGTGAGATAGGCATAGTACTGTGTTGACACGAGGCGCTGATACACGCGGAGTGAAAAGGAAGAAGAATGCTATCTGAAAGGAAGACAAAGCTGTGACAGCCCCATAGGGAAGTTCGAAGCTCGATTGTGTCCACGCCCAACTCTCAAGCGCCTATCGTGACATGCTCCCATAAATTACACTTGTGCGGCTGGGATGCATCTAACGAACGTCACGTCTACCAGCCCAGCTTCTGCAGCATCTCAATGTGCTTCTCGGCGACGTACCGAATTCCCCTAGCTGGATCAGATGTCCCGTTTCTTTGCGATCTTCACTCTGTTGGCGACTTCTCTGTCGCTGATCTTCAGCAGCTCCTGATTATACTCCTCCCAATATAGCTGCATGTATGAATCTGTGAAAACCTTCGATATCTTCCTCCTATCCCATCCTTCCTGGGCAAATGTTTTCGCATCATGTCCTACGACCGTAATATACGGTGCTTTTCCCCCTGGTTCAATGAGTTTGGACTCGCAGCATTCGGGCGAGTTTTTGCCGATCGAGTCCTTCCTTGTTCGGGTTTAAAGGCGAGAACAACCCCTACATGATCTTCCTCGATGTGATGAGCTCATCTACAGTGACTTTGGATGGAAGCGACTGAGAATCAAAGCCGGAAGAAGTGGGGTCGGGAAAGACATCATAATGAAAAAGACAATGAGCGGAATTGGAGTCGAGCATAATCAACCGGCTACTCGAGTAGGATAGGTCGCCCCGTAGGTCCACGAAAGAGGTCCACCAATGGAGTTGCTGACGAGGAGAAGACCGGATTGGGGGGCGAGCTGTTCGAGGATAGCTTCAAGGTCTTTGGCAACTTCGACGAGGTCATGTCCGAACGGTCCGAGGTCTGTAGGGTCTGGATCACGAGTGAGGCCATTCACCTGCGCAAAGCGATCGTAGGTCAGAAAGCCGAGAGTCCGAACACCCTGGGATCAGCGCTGATCACTTTGGACTTTGATCGGAAATCAAAAAAATCTTTCCCGCATCGGGCAGACTGAGTGGATAAAAAGTCACTCACTTTCCCCAGAGAAGACTGACAAGCTTGAACGACCGGATGCCATGTCATCCGGGGACCCATCATCCCATTCAAGATGACCACCGTCCTTTCAGGAGTTGCAGGAGCAGTAGCGGGACACAAGTGATATGCCAGAGACCCTGCTTCCATACCCGGGATTTGTAGCTTCTGTAAAGTCGCGTTCATCTTATGTATCCTCGAACTGACGATGGAAGGATAACAGCGAGGAAAAAGGTGATGAATAGCCAGATCATGAGGCAAAGGAGCGAATACATAGCTCGTGGTGATCCAGCGCCGAGAAGGCCGAGAGGACCGATCGGTGCGCAGTGTGTATTGCTTGACTTCGTGTCTGAGTTATTCTACACAACATGTATGCATGCCAAGTCTCCGATACTGACCCAAATAGACCCTTCAACCCTTCAACTCTTGCGATCCTTCTCAATAGTGAGCATTTCCTCTTGCCCGCCATCCTTGACTTCCAGAAGGTGACGAATCTCGTTACTCGCATTGACCAGCAGGCGACTCTTGGTAAGTCCGCTGCCGCGCTTCATTCCGGTGACCAGCTCGGTCTGACCAAGTCCAAGAGCCGCAAACATGAGGATCCAGCCAGTGATATCAGCGAGCTGAGAATCATTATCGATGAAGTTGGGGCCGACCTTGCCGGCAAGATAAGCCTCTGACACTGCTTTCACATTGCGGAATAGTCGCAAACACCGGAGGTGCATCGAAATATAGTCGAATCGGATGGATGTGGTTTCGACCAGGAGACCCTGTTCAAGAACAGACAGTAGCTGAATGAGCGAGAACTTGGCTCCGCGATGCTTCCTCTCCTTTCTGAAGCCTTTTCGAACTGGTTCCTTTGAAAGTGTCGCCAAGTTCTTGAGCTCGGTAGCTTTCAGGTCCCGTAATAGTTCCTCGATGGAAATTGATATCGTACTGTATACCGGTAGTCACATCCACGGTGAACTTCCGGCGGAACATGGGTAAAATCTTGGCTTGATCTTCGAAGGGTCTAAAGCCGATTTGACCCACAATCTGGGGTTCCTGGGAGGTTTATATTGTGAAGCAGCCTCGGTGAAGATAGTTCGAGTTGCATGGACGGCATCGGCAGAGAACCCCGCAACTAGCTGGTAGGCATCGTTGGATTCGTCGATGTTGGTTGGAATTCTGCCACCAAAGGCTTGTTCTTTGCCATGAATATCAAGCACAAGCTCCATGTCACGCCATTCAGGCAATCTCGATTCTCCAGGTATAGCTCCAGAGTGTCGACAAGCCTCGTACGGATGAGCGGCGAAGATGATAGACGCCCAGGTGTTGGAGAGCTTGAAGCCAATATCCTGATATTGCAGTTGAAGACAAAAGACCAATAGCCCACATAGCAGTGGGTCTCGTTCCACCAAGAGCCAGTTTGCGTTGCCCAGGTCAGGCAGATCCTTGAGCCGACGGAGATCAAATTCGGCAAATCACTGAGCTTCGGTTATAAACCGGCTTATGCCGACCTCATCGTAGTTGTCCCAGTGTTGAGGTGGATCGAGCCCTTCCATCGACGGACGTGATCGAAGATTTTTCACCATACGTTCGGCCGTAGCTTGTAGATGCCGTCGACCGCGGTTGGCCGCAGGACGCAGCGTGAAGTTGATATCGATCAAAACGCGCAAGGCGAATAACAGGTGGTATGACAGTTCTTTGGTCTGAATAAAGTTGTCCATCAAGACCATCATTTCGTCCACAAAGAACATGTTGGCTCCCTGTGGCGATCCTGCGACGGGAAGAGATGAAGGGAATCGTCGGACGGGATCTCCTAGTCCCAGCAGGAAATAAATATCCGTGAAAGATTCGGCTGGAAGGATTTGATGTTTGCTTCCAGCGTTCCCGACGAGGTAGCGTTTCAAAGTTGGCGTTGGGGTTGTACTGGCCCCAGTATCCTGCGCGACAGACGGGAACCTTACCATCTACGACCAAGTCCTCAAAGCCAGCGGCGGTCTGAACAAATGGTATCATGAGGAAATCGTATAGTCGCCCCGACTCGACATCGCTGTTATCCACTCCGTTGAATATGGGCATGTCTTTGGTAGGTATACCGCTTGAATAGCCTCGCAGTGCCACAAAGACAGCCCATACCATCCTCTGAAAGTCGTGGTGGAATGCCGGCATGACTCGCTGCATCAGATTATCATGAGGCTTTTTCAAGACTTCGAGGGCGGTGTTGGCGGTGACTGCGGCAGTGACAAGATCCACCTTTTCCACTTTGTAGTCCTTCCACAGAGCCACGATGTATTCCCTCGTCCTCTCCAGATCCTCAAGAAAGATAACCACTGCAGATATCGCTTCGGCCAGTGACATCTCTGGTTCGAAGGAAGCAGCTGGTGATGAAGCAGTCACGCCAGGAAGCTGGATATCGGGAACATCTTCAGCATCGTCTTCAAACTCATCGATTGCGAGTCCAGCGAAATGATTGGGGGAATCGTCTGAAGCAGTGTTGGGTTTAGGCGTAATGTTTCCGAACAGACCGCGAATCTGGATGAGGATGTTGATAAAGTATCGATGTGAAGCGTTTGAAGAATCCGAAGTCGCTGCAAATCGTCGCGAGGCTCTGAGTCGTAAAATGATGCAGCGTTTCAAAAGTCTATTAACCTCGACGGGGATCGTCACGCCTTTGTCGACGACGTATTGGGCGAAATTGATGAACGAGGAGAGCCTAAGTGTATAACGGCCACCTCCCGGCCGAGCATCCCGACTTTGAGACGTGTCTACGAGTCAACCAGGCAGGAATGATTGACTAACCTGGAGCATTTCCTGGTTTCTCTTCTTTTCGTCATCCATCCTCCTGAGCTCGCGCTAGCTTAGTCTTTTCGTTGGCGCGAGCCTTCTGTTTCGCGTTCTTCTTGGACTTTGCAGATTGAGCAGGTTCATCAAAATCCCCATCAACTGCCCCGTCAAACTTTGAAAGCGGATATCCGAGGGATATGGCGGTCTGCGCGAGCTATGTGGTGAACTGTTGAGTGTCCCTCTTGTACTGCCCACATCGTGAGCGAATCAAGGGAGGCATATTCGGTATCGAATGCTTGTAGTGAAGTCTTTACGCGACAATAGGATTATATCCCCTGTAGTCCTTCTGCGTCATGCTCCAGATCATAGAGGGAGATGATCAAGACTGCAGAGCCGACGCAATCGTTTGTGAACCCGTGATATGTATACTGTGGTCGTGAATTATCGGGTTGATAACGGTCTTTATCCGATAGTTACAGGAGAGCAAAAAGGCCAGCCAGTCTCCGCGTGGCTCGAATATCGTCTAAATTCACAATTTGTTTCATAACACTAACATTCTGCCTGGGGTACGGCAGAAGGAATGGGTGAGACCCGATGCAAGCTTGTAGAATGTGCATAACCAAGCTTGAGCTTACACTTGAGAAGATACGTCTCTGTTACAACAGTCTCCCAGATGAGACAATAAATACAACACAGCAACGTGATATACTACACTAGCACAAAATATCATCTACTCTTCTCCTCGTAGAGTGTCTGGACTATACGCAGAATCACCTTCAGGTCGTCCTTCCCCTTCACCAACCACCCGTCTAGCGCAGCGGTACCATTCAACGCTACAGTCTTGAGGCGCGGATCTGTAGATCCAAGGCCTGTAATAGCGTATATCTTACACTCCATCATATTCCGTTCCGCCGATACTGAGCGCATGAGCTCGGCCGAGGTGATTCCATCCATAACTGGCATCGAGACATCGGTCAGGACGAGATCCGGATTGAATGAGGGAAACAGATCTAGGGCTGCTTGACCATCGGCAGCTTCGCACGTCTCGATAGGCGTCTTGCCCTTTTTCAACCCTTTGACCAAGATTCGACGGCAGAGCGCATTGTCGTCAACAACCAAGACTTTGAGTGACGAGGTGGAGATTAAACAAGGAGGTGTGGGCGAGCGTTTGCGGACTGTACTAGAAGCAAGATTCGAAATTGGGGAACTGGCCCGAAGTATCTCTCGGGTGATTTGGGGAGGTGAAACCGACGGTTCGTGTTCCAGACGGCACGGTACCGTGACCTCAAACAATGTGCCCGCACCGATCTGCGACGTCAAGCACAGTTTCCCTCCCAGACTGTGGACCAGGTTGTGCGTGATGTGAAGTCCAAGTCCGGCACCAGGCGTATGCCAATCATCCTTGGTGAATGGTTCAAGTAGTCGAGGCAGTGTCGTTTCGTCGAACCCAGTACCTGCATCCCTGACCCTCATGACGACATTATCCGTTCCAGATGATTGGAGCGACATGGTGATGGGTCCTGACTTGCAGAACTTCAGGGCGTTTGTCAATCCATTGATGATTATTCTACATCATGAGCGTGAGTGTGTAAAATAGCTGACGAACCTGTAGATTTTTGCCTCGTCTACCTCGACGTTCCAGTCTCGTTCCTCATATTCGAGCTCCAGCGAGAAACCTGGACCGTATCCCTCAAACTGGGGTAGACAAGTAGCAGCGGCGTCTCTGAACATCTTGGCGAGATTCAGCATGACCGGACGTGACGGTGTATGGATGGGATGTGTCGAAGCTGATCTACCGTAGTCTAACACATCATTAAGAATCTTTTGTAAAGTGGAACCACAAGCTTGGACGTCGTCGAGGGCGGACTGAGTTTCGAGCCAGTCCTTCGAGGTGACGGCTGAGCGTGCAAGATCGATACCAGCAGTGATACTATGCATGGGTGTACGCAGTTCATGGCTGATCGAAGAGAGGAAAGCGGTTTTTGCAGAGTCGGCTTCCTCGACTCGTGTTTGGATTCGTTTGGCTGTCAAGACGGAGCCGACGCTTCGTATGACGGCGAGATCGGCAGGTCGTATAGCTTCCTCCGCACTGGATCCGACAATCGCCAGGCTTGGTTCATCGGACGCGAAGAATGGCATAATAACGTGTGAACGCGTGTCTGGACCCAAGCAAGATTCGAGACCGGAGGGCGGAGTAGAATTGTCAAATGATGTTCGCTGATTGCGTAAAAAGATGGACCGGGATGATGTCGTTGGGATGTTCCATGAACACTTTGGCGATTTGGCAATAGTATTGAGAGGCTGTGCAGCATCGGCGGGGGCCTTAATGTCAGCTCGAGGCATGTAAGCAGATATGTAACATACGTCTGAATTGGTTGAAGCAATGTCGACCACGGCCAATCCTGAGAGATTGGGTAGTAGCCCCATCAATCGTTCCACAACCTTTTCCGTGAGTCCTAGGAAGCTTTCTTTCTGCTTATGGACGGAGTCGCGGCGTTGACGGTCCATCAACTGCTGGGCCGTGTCTTCGGTTTCCTGTCGGTACTTTTGTTCAATGACGAAAGCGTCCTCTGGCAATCAGTTTGGGTTTCGCTCGATTGGACAGGCTGCTTTACCGATGAGATCCGATATCATTGCTCTTGTCTGTGTCTCCCTCGTCCTGACCTGCCCTTCCCACGTTGACCGTAGCTGAGTCTCGAGCATGCCAGTGACATTCTTGACAACCATTCTTTGAGTGTCGGACAAGGTGGTCATCTTGTGATCTACAAAGAGCACAATAATTGCACCTATACCAATACGAACATCCGGATTGTTATCGGCGGGTACAATTGTACGCGAGTCGAGGTGGAGAGAGACAGGACTGCCAATACAGGATTGTACGCCGGCATCAATATAAGGATTTGAACGAAATCGCCAGTCGGTTGCTAAGTCGGGCACAAACATGATGTCTTCATTCAGAACTGAATGGCCACATAGACTGGTGTACGATGGGATAGGTTTGTCGGAAGTGAGACCGTACTTGACTGAAAGGGCCTCGTTACCACCAATAGCAGCCAATGTCTGGTAACGTCCGTCGAATAAGGTAAATGTGACAATCACATTCCCTGGAAAGAAAGCTCCAATAACATCTACCGCTCTCCTGATATTGACCTTCTGGGCCTCTCCATATATGTTGTATTCGAGTATACAGGTCTTTCTGAGGTGTTCGTGTGGTGAGCGAGGAGGAGGAAGATAGTCCTTTGAGCGGAAGAAGTTCCGGACGTTCAGCGCAACGTCTGTCGTGATATAGGGGCTGGTGTAGATTTGATGGTCATCAATCTCTCCATCCTGGCCGCGGAAAACATCTGAAGATACTGAGGTCTTGTCATTGGCCGAAGGACTTGAATCCGGACACTCGGCTACATTCGACCAGTCGCCTTTGCTGTAGGCGGACAAGAACGCAGCCCACGCTTCGGTACCCAGGGAAGCAGGGTCGAGGGACCGCGCCAGGTCTACAAACGAGAAATCTGAGAGTGACAGTGACCCCATCGCCTAATGGTGTAGCCTCGTGTATAACTAACAGCCCATATAAACTAGATGAAGTATCAATGATGATCAGTAACATCTATCCAGTAAATCTGTTTTTCCCTGAATCACGATAAATTCTAGAACCTCGTGACATCCGCACAGACACATCGTTCTTCCAGTGGTAAGGTAGTCACAATTACAGTGGTTTCACACTACACGCGCGAAGGTTTCATTATCAAAAGATGTAAGCAATGCATATGAGTACATCGAGTTACAAGCGGGCACTGGGCAATGGCAACATTCATGCGCCTGATCAATCATAGGCGCGTCATTCGAAGTCGTCGGAGATGCCCGGTGCCCGAATAAGATCACTGGGTAAATCATCATTTGGGTGACATAACATCATGTCGGGATCCTCTAATGCGAAGGCCAGTGCAGCGGCGATCTGGACGATAGCTCATTCGGCACTTTATGGCTTTCATATCACTTCGCTCAATGGGGTACAGGCCTCGGTGGTATGCCCCGATCGACAGGCCACAGTCACTCGATTCGGTTTGCGTAACTGTCTCGATCTCTCGGTAAGCAGGCGATCAAGATGCGGGCTGACGGACCAGGATTCGACTTTCGGAGCAGCAGTGACAATACTGACTGTTGGTGGATTGTTCGGTACCCTGATGGGAGATTATGGCACTCGTCGACTCGGACGGATCGGTCTTCTAAGGATGTCGGAGGTAATTTTTGCTGCAGGGACTGCCTTCGTCGGCTTGGCCAATGGAGTCACTCCTCTGGTGATAGGAAGGTATGTGATGGATCTAAAACCTCGATTCTGACGGCAGATTGTTGATCGGGGTTGCATCAGGCTTGGTCCTCGTCACGGTCCCCTTGCATCTCTCGGAAATCGCTCCGAAGAGATTTAGTCGGATCTTTGGTACCTTGCATCAAATATCGATAGGGTTAGGCATGATAGTCGCTCAATGTCTGTCGATACCATTTGACAAGCCCTTTCAATGGCGATATATCCAGCTTGTAGGGGCAGGCACCGCGATCGCCCTTGTCTTATTCAGCTTCTTCACAAAGCGGATCAACCAAAAGACCGATGACAGCGATATCACAGAGGAAAGTAGTTTGCTGTCGGATCGAGGTTGGCTTATAAGATGGTAGCACGACTGCGCTGATGAGTAGAAATCGGAGAAGAAGTCGAGCCGCTTTCTGTGATGGGCTTATTCAGGACCGATGATGGTGTGATTCGGAAAGCTCGTCAGTCATTTAACATTTCTTCAATACTGATTGCCAGTCTATGTAGTCGTAGCTGCGCAATTCGCTCAACAAGTTTGCGGGATCTCACCCGGTGGGTTGCCCCAACGATGTCACTGATCTCAGTCATGTATTTTTCCACGAGAATCCTCGGTCCTGTCTTTCAAGACAGCGCTAAGCTGGTCGCGTTGTTTGTCATGGCCATCGGCATCCCGTTCAATTTTGTGCCGGGCTGTCTACCTCAGGTGAGGCTGCCTGGCTGATCCTGCGCTGACTCCATAGGCCTTCACAACTAAGCGGATGTTATTAGCTTCGAGCGCTTTGACTGCCTTGTTCTCCCTACTGCTCGGTATCGGTCTCAATATACACAATCAGGCACTATCCGGTCTCTCAGTGGTCGCCTTTGTCATTTCGTTCAGCTTAGGCCTAGCACCCATGGCATGGGTTATACTGCCCGAGGTAATGCCGAAAGAGGGCCGCACAGCGGGAAGTTCCGTAGCTGTCTCCGTTAATTGGATCACGAATTTTGCTGCGGTGCGTCCGAATGTATTGGCATGCACATGTGCTGATCTGCAGGGATCGATGTTTTTACCGCTACAACAACGGCTGAAGCATGGCAATGAAGGTGAAGGACACATCTTTTTCGTCTTTACCGTAGCTAGTCTCGTGGCTTTTCTCGCGATAAGCCGGGCTTGTAGTGTGTATGAGCAGACTGCTGCGCATCAGTAAGGTATAGGGCTTTGTACTAATGGCAGTCCGTATGCATGGTTGCAAGGCCAGTATCGACACGCGCAGACCGTTATCTTCAGATCATTTCCTGCGATAGTTGTAGAAGCGACTTTATCAAATCAATTCTCACGCCGGCTAGATCCATCTACGAATGGACTCACGTGATATGTCTTGATCGGGCAGCTCCGTCCGCGGAGGCGTACTGATTCGCTCAAGATTGTACCTGAATCTTTCCTGGGATCTAGCGTCAAGATATCTGACCAATCATGGTATTCGAGCTTGTCTTGGCTTATGGGTTTTTACGGAGGTCGGGGGTTGGGTGATAGGAGATGGTGGGATTATATATTAGGACGTTTAGAAGGCGGCCTGCTCGGTATCTTGACCATACATCTTTCTAACAAGCAACGATCAAGATGTCGACTTCTGAAGAACGGGAGATGGAGAGGCGAATCCTAAGAAAGCAGGATCTGCATATCATGCCTTGGTAAGTCACGCAGTGAACTCGTCAAGCTCTGACCTGACATGCAGGATCATTGTAGCATATCTATTGAATTACCTGTGAGTAAAAGGGGCAGGAACGAATAGTGTGCTGATGGTGAAAGGGATCGAACCAATTTGGGTAATGCGTAGGTTGATGGTCTCCCTACAAAGGGGCGTTACACTGACAATCCCAGTCGAACACTCAACAACGATATTCCAGGACACAACTTATCAGAAAGCTTAAACCTGAAAGGTGACCGTTACAATTTAGTAGTGGCCATGTTCTTTGTCGTATGTCATCCTCGGTTCAGTCAAACGAAAGCTTACAATCTAGCCTTATGTCCTGTTCGAATTCCCTAGTAACCTCGCGTAAGTAGCCTGTGGATTTTTTGCCCATATGCTCGCGACTGATGATCAGTATGAAATACTTTACGCCGAGCAAGTGGATCAGCCGAATCATGGTTTCGTGGGGAATAGTTACGATATGTACTTCTGCTGTCACTACTTATGAAGGCCTGATCATTTGTCGAGTGTTTTTGGGTGTGGCTGAGGCTGGTTTCTTTGTGAGTGAACTCGATACTTGTCAGACATCATCCTAACCTATAGCCCGGTATCATCTGCTACCTTTGTTTTTGGTGGGCCGATTGCTTAGCACATTGGGCGGAGCTGATTCCAGGTACAAGCCTGCGGAACGAGCCACTCGAATGGCTATCTTCTCTGCCTCCATCGCCGTAGCTGGGTGAGTACTTTTACTAACTAACAAATTCAGCGCTGACACATCAGAGCATTCGGAGGTCTCATTGCAACTGGTGTCGGCTTCTTGTCCGGCAAAGCCAATCTGTATGGCTGGCAATGGCTGTCAGTGTCCAGAGTCTCCTTTACTCGATTTTTGCTAACGATCAAGATTCATTCTAGAGGGTATCCCCGCCGTTATTATCGGTGTCCTGATCTGGTTCTTCTTGCCAGACTACCCCGAGACTGCCAAGTTCTTAACTCAGGAAGAACGAGACTTCTGTAATGTCCGAATGGGACCTTTCGCTCCTCGAGGTAAGTCGAGATTTTCGCGAGGTCAGTTCAGAGCCTGACGGAGTAGGAACCGACAAGCATTTCGATAAAAAGGATTTTATCGATACATTGACCAGCTGGCAATTTTGGTATTTCTCAATCCAGTACTTCTTCCTGACCGTGAGTCTCCAGTGATATTGCGGCATTCCCTGAATCTCGAGATCGGTCGAAGTGAGCTGACGGTCGAAGAACTCATTGAACGCTTTCGGATATTTTGCGCCGACCATCATCTCCAATTTAGGTTTCAAAGGCTGTATGTCGATGGCGAGATATCTCCCAGAAGATGGACACTGACGAACATAGACGAGGCACAACTTTTGACGGTTCCACCTAACGTCTTTGCATTTTTCGTTATCATCGGTAACGCCTGGCACTCTGATCGCAAGAGGGAGAGGCCTGCTGTAAGTCTACCAGTCAAGACATCGGGATCGACAATCACTGACGTATGTAGCATATCATTGGTGCTTTGATTTTCGTCGCCATCGGATACATTTTACTTGCCACTGTCTCGGGAGTTGGGGGCAGATATGTCGGGGTCTTCATGATTGCCTGTACCAATGCCGCTGTCATTCCTTTCATCGCCTATCGAACCGCCACGGTTATTGGATCTACCTCGACCGCATTCTCGACGGGTGGTATGATTGCCATTGCAAACACCGCTGGTATTGTCGCACCATACCTATTCCAATCGAAATATTCGCCAAACTAGTGAGTTTCCTCGCAGCTTATGGAATAGCACACTAAGAGCACAGCTTCCCTGGACTATGGACATTGTTCGCCATGCTCATTGCTTCGGCATTCATGACGGGCTTCCTATGGTGGAAGATCGGATCCAGCTCAGAGTATAGAGGAACTGGAAGCGTCGAGAGATTTGAAGAATTCGCCGAGGTTCAAGAAGGTGGAAAAGTAGACGAGGAAAAGACAAAAGAGCCCAGTGCCCATCCGACCGAGGTCACTCTCGGAGGGGGAGCAGTTGAAGTTCGCGGTGTTGAGTTGGACAATCGAGGGGAACAGATCCGATAGATGGGTATAGATAGTTTGAAAGTGAATAGTCGTAAACGTTGTTGATTTAGAATGCATCAAGAGTCCGTTTTATTGGCGGTCCTGCAATGACTGTACACATGCAGCTCGCCGCGGCCTAAGGCCGTATGTACTTTACATGCCTCGGTCACGGGCGAGCAAGTTTGAGGGGTAATGTGGCTAGTCGACATCTCTGTCACGGCTCATGGTGCTCGGGAAAGTTTGTCTTGAAGGGTGTGGAATGAGCCCAACCTTTTCTGGCGAGTAGTTGAGAGGGGTAATCCTCGATCATCGAATCCTGTCGATTAATCGTCCGGCGAGTCGTCCGGCGAGCATGGCATCCGGTGTCTACCTAAAACATTGAGTAGGTCCATCAAAGAGCATCGTGCTGTCCGGTCGTACCTCATTCGGTGCAGTCATCATGCGTAAAAGCCAAACACTCGACTTCAGTCGTTAATGGCCCCCTAGTAGCCCGTTCGGTTTGCCAATTTGGGGTCAAAGTTTGACAAGGGTGTTGAAGATTACGATGTGGATTACCAATATC
The DNA here is from genome assembly GCA_026538405.1 of Cryptococcus sp. GC_Crypt_2. Classification (NCBI taxonomy): domain Eukaryota; kingdom Fungi; phylum Basidiomycota; class Tremellomycetes; order Tremellales; family Cryptococcaceae; genus Cryptococcus; species Cryptococcus sp. GC_Crypt_2. The sequence goes on along the minus strand of JALPCC010000080.1, from coordinate 30,778 downwards.
AAATCCTGATCAAGGTGGTCGAACACGAGCGAGAAGTGGCCGCTATCCAAAAGAGGGAGAAATGGTACAACATCTTCCGAGGAGTCAATGGTGTCAAATTTCTCGCACATCGATACTCGAGCTAAGCTGACCTTCTATATAGTTCCGAACGATGATTTCATGCTGGATGTTGGTCGGTCAGCAAGTCCTTGGCCTTACCCTGTACTCGACCTATTCGTCTTGTTTCTTCCAGTTGGCAGGTTTGAGCGACCCATTCCTCGGAACAGTTATTTCCAATACGATCTCCCTATTCGCACTCGTTGTCATAGTCCTGACGGTTGAGAAGATTGGAAGACGAAATATCGCTTGCTCAGCATTAACCCTACAACTAGTCGCTAATCTCGGTATCGGGATCTTATCGGTGGTTCCGAATAATAGTGATCGAAATCGAGCTCTTGTAACCATCGCCTCTTTCTTCAGTACGTCCTTGTGACAGTATTCATATTCATCCTTTGCTGATGCCAGGTATTAGATTAGCAGGCACAGGAGCGACCGGATGGGGTTATGTTGGGGAGACTTCTTCTCAACGATCAAGAGCCCATACTTCGGGATTTGCAGCCGCCATGTCGGCGGGATTTGGCGTTATCACCAATGTCGCAGTTCCTTACTTGATCAATGAGGATGCCGCCAACCTAGGTCTTAAGACCGCTTGGGTAAGTCTTTCCTTCCGTAAACGTAAAATATCAGATCGCAAAGTCTGATGTAAAAGGTGTTTGCATGTGTGGGTACACCATTTGTCGTTGCCAGCTGGTTCATCATGCCAGAGACTGCTAGGTGAGTTGCCAATACTTACTTCATAGTATCTGCAGTACTGATCTTGCAGACGCACTGCGGCGGAGTTGGACGAGCTGTTCGAGACTAAAGTCAAGCCTTGGCGATTCCACAAGACAAAGACAGCTCTTCAAAAGGGATTGGAGGAAAGAGCAAACGTCGTTCAATGATGACGTACACATGTGCATGTGTTGCGACGATAGTGATCGTGTCGGAAGTCAGACAAGGAGGAAGATGCTATACCTATGCATGTTGTCATATACTTGATTTGGGTTGTAAGATACTGTCAATATTCTTGACTTTTCCGTTCATTTGCAAGTTTTGCCATCTCTCATCAGCCCAATGACTTCACTTTCAGCAGGGACACTCACCTCCATCAATTGAGCATCTTCTCCAGACTGTCGACATAGTTCCCTGAACATTCCATCCTTCTGGATTAATTCCCAAGGGGTTCCAAACTCTACCACCTCTCCATGGTCAAGCACCAGGATTCTATCATTTAGCTCAGATCAAGGTGCCGATTGAAACGCCCTGAGCGACTCACCTGTCGAGTTCCACGACGGTAAGCAGTCTATGGGCAATGACCAGCATTTGAGTATCCTTCAGCCCTGTTCTCAAGACATTTTGGATAGTCTGATCGGTAGCGTGGTCAAGATTGGCTGTTGATTCATCCATGATCAAGAAAGACGAGTTGTGTAGTTTCAGCAAACCCCGAGCAAGAGCTAAGAGTTGTCTTTGCCCTTGACCTAAAAGATTAACATGCTGTCAACAAGTCAAGAGGCATAATAACTTACTGAAGTTCTTACCACCGACCGCGACCTTTTCGTCCAAACTCCTGATAGTCACTCGCTCTTCACTCTCTCCATCTTCCACCTCAGTTCCATCATCGGATGGTGTATCGTGGAATCCCCTTCTCAAAGGTGAACCCCTCAATTGGGTCTTGCCTACTGTCAAATCCTTGCGGGTAGATTTTAACGAGTTCAAGCCGATTTTGGATCCAACTCGACTAGGTGCTCCACTAGCATTTGGTGTTCGACCACTGGATGCAAGTCCACATTGTCGAAGTGCTTCCCAGATTTCCGCGTCCTCGTGTTGATTGAACGGGTCCAAATTCTCTCGGACCGTTCCCGAGAATAATTGAGCTTCTTGCGGTAGGATAGTCAAGCGAGATCGGAGGGTTGAGAGGGATATTTTGGAAATGTCGAGACCATCTATACGGATTGTTCCCCCTGATTGGTGAAGGAATCGGAAGAATGATAGAGCAAGGGCTGGTATTCAGCTCACGCAATATACTGTCCAAGTAGTTGAAGCTTACTGGATTTCCCGGATCCTGTACGACCACAAATCCCGATCTTCTCCTTGGGGCCGATTTCAAAGGAAACGCCTCGAAGTACTGGCTCAAGCTGCAGATCAGCTTGTTTCGGAAACCCGGAGTCGACTCAGACAGACCTGGGGAGCGTAATGACAAGTGAGGTTCTCAACTTCCACTCTACTATCCCTAGAAGGCCAGTGGGCTGGAGGCTCAAAGCCCCTTTGTTGCTCTTCCTCTTCTACATCTAGGTCGAGATCTACCATGAGCTTAGATCGACGACATGGAGGGGTAACTCACATTCACCAACTCGTTCTACGCTGTTCATCGACATTTCTGCTGCGGCATACATCCTAACGATCCACAAGACGTACTCAGTGAATGAGACTATATATCAGTTTGGTTTTTACATGGCATCGGTCACGCGATAAAGAGAGAGTATGAGAATGGGCGATACTCACGAGCATATGAGATCGAGAAACCGACAGCCCCAGCACTCATCTCCTTGTTCCTCAAAGCAAAGACGCAAGCGAAGATCGTTACCAATGACCCAGTGAAATTGGAGAAATTGTGTAGAACCCGGTTAGTCTGCCAAAGGTACCAGAAACATCTTGTATTTTGGTCTAATTCTCGGAAAATTTTACGCATGAATCGGGCCGAATCGCCATACGATCGAATTGTTGACATTCCAACTAAGGCTTCGGAGAAGGAAATAAATAAGGGGGAACGAGTTGTGCTCTGCCTGTTTAGCTTTCATTTTGCAGGTATGGTCTGATAACTCACGTCCATTCGTTTCAATTCTCGACTGGTGGTGACGTAGAGTAAACCGATGAACCAGTATACGACAGCAATAGCCACCAGAGGTAAGATGAATGCGGGAGTCGAGAAGACGACAACGCCGAGTGAAGCAGCTACAGCGAGAATAGTCTGGAGGAAGTACAGCAGGACTGTAGATCAGCTGACCGACGAGTCTCGACGCCGACAAGAAGGACTCACTCTCTCCAGCTTCTGTATCGATAGAAGACATGTCTTTACTCAACCTATTAATGATCCTTCCAGAGGGTGTTGAATCGAAAAATCGCATTTTAGCCCCCAAGATCCGTTTAAGGAGTTTATCGTATAACCTCGAACTAGCCCTCAATGATCCGTAATATCCGATACCGAATCGAGCAGCGACACCAATAAGAAAGACGAATGTGATACCAACGTAGACACCCAAGTAGAATTGAGTAGATCGAGTCAAGAGGTAGGTACGCATTGTCATGTCACTTGTCGATGTCGCAAGTGTTCCGTTCACATTTAAAGAATCATGGTGTCGCCGATGTACACCTGGATCATTTGCGTTTGCCCAGTCCTTGATCCAAGCGTTTGAAGCGATTTGAAGTAATTGAGCACCGCCGAATGCTATTCCAAGTATAACCCAGAAAAAGAGACCGCCCATGGATTTGAAGTAAAGCATGTATGTTTCTAATTTGATGACCCCCTGACCTTGAAGTTCAGTTGCTACTAATTGTTTTGCCAATTTGATAGCTTCTGGTGCGGCTTCGTCGGCATCCACATGTTTCTTGGTATCGAGAGCATCATGTTCGATACCGTCTAGATTTTCTTCGATGTTGTCGATTGGTTCGTCAGAGGTTGCCGCTAGAGTTGATGAGGAAGGGGTTGATGATCGATCGATTTCTTCTTCGGATAATTCGAGGTCACCCGAAGCGACTAGATCGGAAGGAGATCCAGCTGCTACCACGTGACCATCTTGTAGAGAGACCACATAGGCGGCTGAAGGGGCTACCAGATTGACCTGATGAGTAACGAGGATCACGGTTCGATTCTTCATCAATGGTCCAAGTAGACAATGAACATGTAGGTGTCTTGCGGTCTGAGCGTCGACGGCGGAAAGTACGTCGTCCAGTAATATCGTTCTTGCCGGCGAGTAAAGCGCTCTAGCAAGGGCAATACGAGCCTTTTGTCCTCCAGAGCAAGTCGTTCCCTTTTCACCTACTTCGGTTTCATCTCCTAAATCGAAAATCTCGAAATCTTTCTTTAACGCACAAGCAGCTACAACTGCATTGTAGCGTTTCTTATCCCATGCTGAACCGAATACGATATTGTCTTTAATACTTGCGCCGACCAACCAAGCGGATTGTGCACAATAAGCGACTGTATCGGATAGTCCAGTCTCGGGGTCGATAGGGCAAATCTCTCGATTGGCGTGATCATCAGGGATATAGATCTTGCCTTCAAGTAATGTTGTTTCGCCAAGAAGTGATTGTATCAAAGTCGTTTTACCCGATCCGACCGATCCGATTATAACACTGAGTTGACCCACTGGGAATGAGAGATCAAGAGGGCCAAGTTGGAAAGGTTCGAATTCGGCTTCTTTGATATCCTCCGCTGTCGAATATCCGACCATTGCCCCCTTGAAACCAATCTGAGGATCATTGCGTCCAGGTCGTGTGAGCTGGGCATATTTCTCGGTATCGGGTTCATCGAGGAATGCCTGTATTCGAGTACATGATGTGTATGCTTGAAGTAGTCGTGTCAATGTATCTTGGAATAACCCAAGCGGATCTCGCAGCATGTTGAAGAGGATCAAAGATGAAAACGCGGTATCCGCTCTGAGAGGTTTCTTGAGTACTAGAACATGTACGGCGAAAGCGCATGCAGTCACCAGTAAAGGTGTACCCCAAATGACGACTTGAAACATTACATTTACGCCGAATCGATGGGCCAACATCTTCAATTCGTGTTTTCGCTTATCGGCCATTCGATCAAAGAATTTCGATTCCCAAGCATTAAACTTGATCAATTTCACATGAGAGATAATCTCTGTAACGGCATCCAATCGAGCATCGGTAGCTGCCATAAACTTCTTTTGTACATTGGTGTATAATCGAGATTGTGCCCCTTGGACTGGAATCATGAGTACCAGAATGGCGATTCCAGCGAAAGAAGCTACTCCTAGATTCTGATAGAGGAAGAATGAATTGACGACAATTGCAAGTGGGGATGAGACGATGTAGAAGATGTAAGCGCATATTTCCGATATAGCGAATGCGTCGACAGAAACGTGGTTTGCGATCTTCCCATCTGATGCGCCGGTCTCTCCCTCTCCTGCTGGTTCTTGAGGCAGTGGTTTTCCTTCGACATCGAATTTGGTGGATTTCCTATTCTTGACTGATCCAGCTACGTCCCTCCTTCTCAATGCTTTCGTAAATACTTCAGCGATAATGATGGCTCGCAGTCGAATACAGACTCTTCTTCCAATAAATAAACATTGACCCATTGCGGTGATTCCCATGACCTGACCACCAGCCATCATGGCTACGTAGAGATAGGCAACATGAACTGGTCTTTCGGATGTGTCTCGTTCATTGACGTATTGGAGTAAGAGTCGGAGACCGTTTGGAGCGAGGTATTGAATGAAGATAAAGATGATTGACCACATCTATTGATCAGCTTATGCTTTGCGATCGAAAGGGACGCAACGCACTGTTTGAACGAGCATCTCGGGTGAAAAGAATTGCAAAAGATCCCAAGCTAGATTCCTTTTCCTTTTTTCTCCAAGATGTTTCGTTGACCAAGCAGCATCTTTTCTTGCTCTGAAAGCCCTAAATGCACCTAGACCAGCTGAAGAACTGTCATCTTCCCTTATAGCGGGGACTTCTTCCAATTTGATAGCGCTGAAATAATGTTTCACAAGGAAAGGAATGATGAATACGTATGTCGCTCTTGACAAGACCGCTAATGATTAGTTTTTGACTTTTACGAGAGTGAAGACATACAAATAGGTTCTTCATAGTGTTTAGGTAATGGAAGGTCACTTCCGGAATTACCTCCTCCCTTTGAGTGTGCTCCACCTAAAAGTCGGTCGAGAGGGTCTTGGTAAGGTATACAGATCAATGCGAAGAAGTAGACAAGTTCGACTACCAGTGCGATTATAGAGATCGGACTGGCGGTATGGTGGATCAGAGACGAGCGGAATAGGAATGAGGATGGGATTAGGTGGATCGTAAGAAGTGGGATTACTTTGCCTCGGGGCGAGAAACAAAGTACGGCGATAAGGGCCTGTATGTTAGCTGACGGAGCTGCACAAGAAGCCCTCAGCTTACAGGGAAAGGAACGACTCTCCAATCCCGCTCGATTACAGCCCTAATGATCGAAACTCCCAACAATGTAATCCCTCCAACGATACCAACAATCCACCCAGCCTTCTCCCATCGCTCACTAGTGACATTATCATATTTCTTGAAATCTTCAATGATATCTTCAGCTTCATCTGAACTCAAACCTTTATCTGCGCCCTTCTCAGATGTTGAAGGTCGAGGTAAGATCGAAGAGGCGAGAGCGGAGAGAATAACGTCTGATTCTAATTTCGAAAGATCAGAGTCTGACGTTGGCGAGACTAGGTCCTCGGATCGGACTGAATCATCGAAGGAAGGGCTGAAGTAGCGCTTGAGATGGATTATGAGGAAGTATAGAAGAGCTAGAGCTACGATTCCAAGTGGGGCATTTCGGAGGAATCTATCTATGAGAGCTTGCTCGGAAGGGAGAAGAGGTACTTACCGATCATGGAAACATTGTGAAAAATCCACTCCATCCCAGTAGGATGTACACCCCGAGGAGCGATTTGTGACCTCCATCCAGCTACCAGTGATGATTAAGTTGGAGCTGGAACAAAGGGAATAGACGCGCTGATAAGAATCTATATGGGTCTTCTACTTTCGCCTCGATACTGTATGAATGTGTTAGGTCGTGATGATATTACAATAGTGAAGCGGATCGACAGTATACACAGTTGGCTGTCGGTATATCGCTCCCTGCGGTGTATGCTAATGATGAGTATAAAGGATGAAATGTCTGAATATGTTAGATCACGATAAAATAGACGCCAGGGTTATCGGCCGTATCCGATGGAATGGTGCAACAGATGGTTCTATTCTAGATAAGTATATTGAGGGTACTACATGACCCATGCGGTTACAATCAAGAAAAAGACCATGCTACTGGCTACAACGTCTACCACACCTCCACTTCTTGCTCTGCCCCACAACCAGAACAGCGCTGTATTGCTATTGATCCCCCGTCTTCATCCGCCACCTGATCGACATCTTCATATTGATGGACATGCTCAGCTTCTTGCCGTCTTTGATACAGATTATTTCGAGTCCGCTTCCGGAGACTATTATCAGCTCATATGTACTGCATGGTTGTGTTCATTTGAGGGGAAACAGGGGACATACTCTTTCAGACCCCTCTCAAACTTCTCCTCCCTCTTGCGCTTCTTGAACACCTCACGTCTTTCCCACTCTTTATCCAACCCCTCTTCACCTTCCCATTTATCCCATGCCACTTTCTCGACTTGTAAGCGGAGGAAGAGCATCATGTTACTATATGTTGATGCGTGGGGGTTCGGGCGAAGGAGATGCGGTAAAAGGTCTTCGTCCTTGAGTTCGGGATCTGTCAAGAGGTAGTCCTATTAGTCAGCTTGAACTCATACAAGCCGGCGATAACAGCTCACCTCCTTGCATTCGGTCTTGGTCAGGAGAGAGTACTTTTCCGGAAACTTCTCTTTACATTTCTTGCAGACTCGTACTGAAAAGACCTGGCATCAGCTTAGTCTACTGGGGGAGGACTAGAATCATACCTTATCAAACACACTATCTATCTCCAACGTGCTGCACTCTTGACAACGAGGTGAGGAATGCGGTGTGATTGCTATCGATTAGATAAACTCCGCAAAAAGACAATATCAGCTTACAAGGCTCTTCCCCCTCTTTCAATAACCTCTTTTGCCGTTCTCTTTCCCTTGCCATTTCAACCAACGACTTGACTCGATCCCCATCCAGATCTTCTTCCGTCAAGAAACCTCCTCGGGAGTTATGCAGTTTACTCAAATCATACTCAAAGTACTTCCCCTGCTTGGTCAGCCATCGTCGGGTCTGTGTGACCCACCAAAGAGGGATCACGCCGTAATGGAGCTTCATCCTTCTTCCCTGCTTGCTCTTGGACCATATTCCTTGCTGTCGTCGGGACAGCCGCCGACTTGTGAACATAAGATTGCCCATTTCGACTTGTCGATGGTCCAGCTCCGGGTGTCGAGGTGGCTGGAGTTGCAGCAGCTGCAGTAAGCCTCTCCTTGGCTTTCAACCTGTTGATAGCTGCCAGCCTAGCCTGTGCAGGTGTAAGATCTGGGTGTGTTGGTGTTGCCATTGATCCGGTGTAGTACTGTATGGTATAGGATAGTTGTGATATCGATAAATTACCTGCTGATCATCTAGTATGACGTTGCCGCTGAATACGGGAATCCGGGGTTTCCACGTGGTAACATGCCACATCTACTTATCCTGAGTTGTATGAGCGGGAATATGAATATAACTCCGTTAGCTTGAGCGCGTCTCTCACTCCTCCACGTCTGTGAATGGGGTAAACCAGTATAGCTATTATATACACCCTTCCCTTCCTTCTATATACATCATACATACGCCCCATCAGCTAGTCCGGTACTGTAGAACCACTGATAAAGATATCGCGAGAATTCTAGCTGGAATATTGGAGCTGGAGTTTGAACGATAACCATATCTTGAACAGGGAGATATCTAGCCAAGATGCAGATGCTCACCAAGGTAAGCTGGCGTGTTCCTCTTACGATACGGTCGACACGTAACTGACGAGTAGTTCGAGAGCAAAAGTCCAAGGGTCAAGGGTATCGCCTTCCGTGAGTAGCTGGCTTTCTTTGACTGACCGCCAAAGCTAACGATTAGACCCGAAGCAACCCCTCTTAGCTGCTTCTCTACATAATGGTACAATCCAACTGTGGAATTATCAAATGGGTACCTTGGTGGATAGATATGATGAGCATGATGGTGAGCTATGAATCAGCGGACAGGGATCTCAGCTGATTGCCAGGACCGGTCAGAGGAATCTGTTTCCACCCTACACAACCTATCTTCTGTTCCGGTGGAGATGATTACAAGATCAAAGTATGGAATTACAAGCAGAGGAAATGTCTCTTCACTTTGACTGGGCGTGAGTTGCTATTACCAACCGAGGCTTGGACACAACTCACGTTAGATCTTGATTACGTCCGAACTGTCTTCTTTCACCGAGAGTACCCCTGGATCATCTCTGCTTCAGATGATCAGACTATCAGGATCTGGAATTGGCAGTCGAGAACATGCATTGCCATCTTGACCGGACATAATCACTACATCATGTAAGCCTGACATTCCGAATGGAAGTGAGTGATAGCTTATGGCAGGTGCGCTCAATTCCACCCATGGGATGACCTTGTCGTATCCGCTTCAATGGATTTGACAGTGCGAGTATGGGACATTTCCGGTCTACGTAAAAAGAACCAGGCCCATCAAGCTCCGATGTCTTTCGAAGAACAAATGGCTCGCGCTCAACAAGGTCAAGCGGATTTATTTGGAAATACCGACGCTGTCGTCAAATATGTACTCGAAGGACATGACCGAGGAGTCAATTGGGCCGCTTTCCATCCTACTCTCCCACTTATTGTTTCTGCCGGAGACGATCGACAAATCAAGTTGTGGAGAATGTCTGAGACAAAGGCTTGGGAAGTAGACAGTTGTCGTGGACATTTCAACAATGTCTCCATGACCATGTTCCATCCTAAACATGAGTTGATCTTGTCTGCCAGTGAAGACAAGACGATACGAGTATGGGATATGACGAAAAGGACGGCGGTACAGACATTTAGGAGGGAACATGATAGGTTTTGGGTATTGACTGCTCATCCGGAGCTCAATCTCTTTGCTGCTGGTAAGTCACAGCTGGTTTACATCTAGATATGAGCTGATAGGCAGGACACGACAATGGTCTGATTGTATTCAAGCTGGAACGAGAACGACCCGCATTCTCACTATCTGGAAACCAGTTATTCTACGTCAAAGACAAGGTTGTCCGTATGGCCGATCTGTCGACTGGAACCAATCAGGGGATATGTAGTGTCAGGAAACTCGGCTCTCAATGGGTTCAACCCAGGACTTTGAGTTATAACCCCGCCGAGCGATCTGTTCTGGTTACTACGGTAAGCTTTTTGAATGCAGAGATTCAGAAGAGAGCTGATGACCAGGCTCAGGAGAATGGTCAGTATGAACTGGTTCCTCTTCCCAAAGCTACCGGTGCTACTGCTTCGGACGGCAAAGACGTGCCTTCGGATGGAAAGAAGGGTGCTGGATATAGTGCGATTTTCGTTGCTAGGAATCGACTTGCCGTCCTGGACAAAGTTGGCCAGGTGAGTCATACTATACATGTGCGCGAGGGGATGCTGAGTTGTAGAACATCGAGACCAGGGATCTATCCAACAACATCATCAAGACTGTCAAGTGTCCTGTCCAGACCAACGATATCTTTTACGGTGGAACTGCTTCGCTCATTCTGTCTTCGACTACTTCCGTCGCCTTGTTCGACATTCAACAACAAAAGGTGCTTGCGGAATTGACTACCCCGCCAGTCAAGTATGTCGTTTGGAGCACTGATGGTAACAATGTTGCTCTTCTTAGCAAGCACAGTAGGTTCCTAAGTCGGAGGCAATTGAGGAAGGCTGACAGTCAGCCATCACTATCGCCAACAAGTCGCTTGTTCAGAGCGCGTTGATTCACGAGACTATCCGAATCAAATCGGCTGCTTGGGATGACAGTGGTGTTTTGGTATACACCACGTTGAATCACATTAAATATGCTTTACCTCAGGGGTAAGCTGCCGATCTCTCTATCAATACTGAGCTGACGGATAGCGATAACGGTATTATCAAAACCCTCGAGCAGCCCGTTTACTTGACCCGAGTTAAGGGCAATGTCATTCACTGTCTTGACCGAAGTGCCAAGCCACGAACGATCACGATCGATCCGACAGAATATCGATTCAAGCTCGCTTTGATCAGAAAGAATTACGATGAAGTCCTTCAAATCATCCGAACTTCCAACCTCGTCGGGCAGAGTATTATTGGTTACCTTCAAAAGAAAGGATATCCCGAGATCGCACTTCACTTCGTCCAGGACCAACAGACTCGATTTGATTTGGCTATTGAATGTGGTAATCTTGCTGTTGCTCTGGAAATGGCTAAAGCGGTGGACAGGGAGGATGTCTGGAACAAGTTGGCTGCCGCTGCTCTCAAGTCTGGTAATCACCAGGTAGGTTTTTGTCAAGTCTCTGATAAGACTATGCTAATGATAGATTGTCGAGACTTGCTACCAAAAGACTAAATCATTCGACAAGTTGTCTTTCTTGTACCTCATCACTGGAAATACTCAGAAACTCGCCATGATGCAAGTCATTGCTCAGAAAAGAGGAGAGACAATGTCGAGATTCCAAAATTCGTTGTACCTTGGTGATATTCAAGCTAGGGTTGCTGTCTTGAGAGAGACTGGGCAATGTAAGTTGGCAGGATGCTCCGTGCAAGGACAAGTCGAGCTGACTCATAGACCCATTGGCATACTATACTGCCAAGACGAATGGTCTTGATGATACCGCCCTCGATGTCCTTGAAGAAGCTGGCATGACTGAAGATGATCTACCACCACCTCCTCAGAATTCAGGTCACTCTACCCTTGCACCACCGACTGTTGCTTTCCCCCAAGCCGACTCGAACTGGCCAGTCAAGAATCTCGGTGAAAGCTTCTTTGACCGAGCACTAGCCAATGGCAGCACAGAAGGATTCGTCGGTCAAGAACCAACCACTAATGGCAATGGTTCGGGAGGAGATCAATTGGATGCATGGGCAAATGAGGAAGCCGAGGAGGGAGTTGATGGAGAAGAAGAAGATGAAGGATGGGATCTCGATGCTGAAGTCATTGCTGTTCCGGAAGAAGAGGAGGTTGCGGATGAAGTTGCCGTCGAGGCTGATTTGAGTGAAGGTGTATCGCCTGGTGTGGCTGAGGACGAAATGTGGATCAGGAATTCGCCTCTCGCTGCTGATCATGCTGCTGCTGGAGCTTATGAGTCTGCTATGCAGGTGGGTCATTATTTCCGGCTCCCTTATTTCCTTTTCCTCCTCCCTCTCCCTTATACCTTCGCCACTTCTTCTTCCTCTTCACTTCGCCGGATAATCGGGGAGCGATATGAATGGAAAGAACAACTTGGCTGACGCTCAGCTACTAAATCGCCAAGTAGCAGCTGTCAACTTCAAACCCCTAAAACCTCTCTTCCTACAATGTTACCAATCCGCCCATGTTTCCGTTCCCGCCAACCCATCCCTTCCACCTCTCACCTACAATATCCGCCGTAACCCTGAAACAACCGAGATGAGAGAAGTGCTCCCTGCCATCGCATTCTCGCTGGATGACATCAAGGATGGTGAATTGGCCGAAGCCAATCGATTCTTCTCAAGGGGGAAATTTGTCGAATCTTTAGCTGGATTCAGAGCTATCATTCAGAAACTGCTACTTGTCGTTGCAAAAGACGAATCAGAGGCTACTGATGTAAGTCTCCTTTCTCTTCCGATGCTAGAATTCGAATGAGAACAAGTTGCTGATGGTCAGATCAAGGAGATGGTGACTCTTTGCCGAGAATACATTATCGGTCTTACCATGGAAACGGAACGAAGACGCCTAGTAGCCGAATCTCCTGATGGCAATACTACTCGAAATCTTGAATTGGCGGCATACTTCACTCATTGTAAACTCGCTTCTGCTCATGTTCAATTGGCATTGAGGAGCGCTATGGGTGTTTTCTCGAAAGCTGGCAACCATGCTACGGCAGCTGTTTTCGCTAGGAGATTGATTGATTCCAACCCTTCGGATACCAAGGTTATCACTCAGGTGAGTCTTTGGTTTTTGGAATGACATATTGTCGTATATCGAGTGGAGGGACTGATAGACAGGCTCGATCGGTATTATCGCAAGGTGACCGAAATCCCCGCGATGCTCATGAAGTTTCTTATGATCATTTCACTCCTTTCGATATTTGTCCAGCATCTCTCTCACCGATATACCAAGGATCACCTTCTGTCGTGGTTGCTTATTCTGGTGCGAGGTATCTGCCCGAGTACAAGAATACGATTTGTGTAATTGATGGGATTACGCAAGTTGGATTGCCGGGAAGTGGATTGAGGTCTGCTATTTGATCTGATAGAGCGTCAAGGTCCGAGAATCGGTCGTAGATCTCTGGCGGTCTGCTACTACTGGACGAGGTTGGATAGATAGGTTGTTACTGGAAATGTACATGATAGAGGAAGATAAAAATGCATGACTTGAACGAGATTGTTAAGAGTTGGGCAATTCCACTAAGGATGGGCAATCTTCCTATTGTATTCATACTGTCCACTAAGCTACATGTCTATACTGTACAAGTAATACGTCTCTGAGACTAATAAAATCACCTATCCCGCAATACGCTGTACAGATTGAAACACATGTACTGTACTGTAGATCACTTCTCAGGCGCACTTCCTCCCTGAGCAGCTTTGTTCCCATCCTTATCCCTCGGCTTGGCTTCTTTATCCTGTTCCCTCTCTTTAGCCCTCTTTTCCTCTTCTGGACCTTTGGAACCATGCTGATCAGACATTGATTTATCTCCTTCCGCCCCATCTTTCTTTTGTTTTTCTTTTTCTTTGCCCTTTCCAGAATCTTTCTTTTTCTCTTGATCCTTTGATTGTTGTTTTTGTTCTTCTTCATCACCGTTATCTTTACTCGCACCGTTCGAGAACCTATATTGAGATTGACCATCTTTATCCGTTTCATGAACTAGTGTTAATCTTTGTAGATCCGTTAGGAAATTTTCGAGTTTTTCATTCTTGTTAGATCGACTTGAACGACCAATATCGTCTAACCATCTGATTTTGGATAAGAGTAGGTCTAATCATCAGTCTACTTATCTTGCATCCCAGTGAGACATTGGTCAAGGGGTAGAGCCTTTCCAGCTTAATCCTTTCCATGTTAATCGGATCCAGAGGCGAGGGATTGGGAATACGGGTTAGAGAAGAGAGGAGAGATCGAGGAGAGGACTTACAAACAAGTAAGATGATTACAGTTACTCCGAATGAATAACCCCAGATTTTCACTACAGTAACTATATCGATCCAACCTCCATGAGGTGCTGGACCGGATAACCATCCGAATAAAGCAAAGATTGATGCCCTGGCGACTTTAGCGCTTTTCTCCCCACGTACTTGGTCAAACTCACAAGATATCAACGGCAAGTACTGCTCCGACTAATTGCCAAGAAGGCCATACGTTGGGTGTACCCCTCTCTTGTGCTAATCTCGTAACGACTGTCATGGTATCAGTACTGGTCTATCCCGCCACGTAGAGGGGTATTCAACATTGCGGGAAAGGGAGGGAGGAATACTGCGATGAAGTATGGAAGAGGAAGAAGAGGAAGACCCACAGATAACCCAAGATTCCGTCAATGCCACCTCCAAGAATATGATTTCTTGAACACTACCGAAATTCTGAATAATCCCCCCATTTCCAAGGAATAAAGTTCCCCTCACTATCCATGTTCCCGCTGCCAAGAGAAGTCCTAGGATTGTTGAGATTATCCAGACTTTTGGTAATTGCCATTCGACTGGTTGACGGGCATAAGGCGCTCTGTCGTATGCTATTGCTATTGTTGCTACATCTGCAAAGATTGCGAGAAAACTGGATGTCAGCGTAGTGCCGACAGCCAGTGCGTAGTTGGATTGTTTGATACACCGGACAGGTAAAGAGGAGGGTGGGGTGAAGTAGAAGCAGACGAGTAAAGTATGGACTAGACTTACACCACCAAGTCAACCCTGATTGTTTCGTTGAGAATCAAGATTGACAGCATAATATACAGCTGTAGATGCACACAGAGGGCGATTCTGATCATCAGCTCCGGTCCAGTGACAATTCATGGCGCATGCTTCCAGGCCAAGCCGGTTTGGGAGCCTGACCGGACTTACCGATAAATGATATATGCCTTCATCCGATGGAAAATCTGCCTAGCGACCTTGATAGCAGTAATGATCGTACTCAACCCTTCATCAAGGAAGACGACATCCGCTGCTGTCCTAGCAGCATCCGAAGCGCCCTCGACAGCAATTCCACAATCGGCCTTTTTGAGACTAGGAGCATCGTTTACTCCATCTCCCGTCATGGCTGTCAAATGACCTCTTTCTTGTAAGAGAGAGACGACTTGATATTTATGTTCGGGAAAGACTTCTGCGAATCCATCGGCTGCTTCTACAAAATCTCGAATATCGGATCCTGACATGCCGCCTGCGATGAGTTTTTCGGAATCGTAGACGTTTGTTTTGAGGCCAAGTTGTTTGCATGTCTCTTTGGCGATTGCGACTGCGTCTCCAGTGAGCATCTGGTGTTAGCTTACGGCTCTGGCCGAGGGAGAACGAGATCCAAGTGGATTGGTGAATAGGATATTGCAACGCTCCTAGGATATGGGGTGATGCGGCGATGAGTCGGAGCATTGAGAGGGAAGAGTGATCCAGAAGGGAGTGGCGAGGCCGACAATTCACTCACCTTGACAGAGATACCAAGCTTGTGAGCCTCATCGATAGTTTGCCTTGTATCCCCTCGAGGCGGATCAAACATACACAACATTCCCAATAACTCCCATTCTTTCCCATCCTGCTTGACGGCCACCCCAAGGGACCTAAAACCCCTAGTGGCGAATTCAGCAGCTTGATTCCTATAAGCATCGACGGTTGAGGGTTCGAATTTGGCCAGTTTCAAAATGGCATTAGGAGCACCTTTGGCACATGTATATTTCTGCCCATCTTTTTCGACTTCGGCAGTGATCCTTTTAGATACTGGGTCGAAAGGGGTGAATTTATGTGTTTTCCATCCTCCTTGTAAGATCTCTTGTGCTTTTGGGTAATCCTATCTGTCAGCTCTACGTGCAAAGACTGGATGGTAGTTAACATATGTACCTTTAGACCAACGATTGTAACTTTATCAATCGGATCTAACGACTTGATCTTGTGCGAAGAAGCGAGTACCGCGACGGCCATGAACCAATTCGGATCAACATCGGGAGCGACATATGGTTTATTCAATGATAATTTGTTTGCCGTCAATGTTCCAGTCTTGTCACTACAGAGCATATCGACTCCTGCGAGACTTTCGATAGCAGTCAATTTTTGAACTATTGCTTTTCGTTTGGCGAGGTAAGCCGCTCCTACTGCTAGAGTTGTAGTAGTGACGACGGGTAGACCGACTGGGACACCAATGATGAGGAAGATGAGGGCATAGACTAGTAGATTGTTTTCGTCTGGTTGAGTTATTCGTACACCTCGGAAAAATGATCCGATCCAAACTACGAATATGAAGAAGACTACCAAGACCAGGAGGCTGGAAGTTAGCTGTCATTCAGGTATAAAGACGGTACTGGAGACGTACGATACACCGATACCACTAAGGACGATCTGAAAGTGACCGACCTCGTTTGAGCCTGTCTGATTAGTGCCGACTCTGCGGCAAACACAGATAGCAAGACTTACTAGAAACGAGACTGGCGGTTCGTCCGACGAAACTTTCCTTTGCAGGGACTGATACTACACCATAACATTTCCCTCTCTTGACTCCACAAGTGTAATAAGCAATATCACCCACGAACTTGTCGACAGCAAGCGATTCACCCGTAATGGCAGATTGATCAACGGAACACAATGAAGGACCTTTATCTTCACCTCCATCATCGTCGTCGTCGTCTGATTCTTCATCGTTCTCGTGGGCAGTAGCGTCTGATTCGGAAGATGTTTCTTTCTTTGGTTTATTCTGGCCCGATTTCTCGACGATTTCCCTCGATGCTGATCCGTCTTTATCTTCGTAATCGCCGAGAATCTATACTTGAGCGTTGGAAGCTAGAGAATAAGGGGGCTTGCTTACCTTAGCATCTGCTGCGATGGTAGATCCTTCTTCGAGAATCAAGATATCACCGGGTACCAATTCCCTAGCCTCAATTTCCTGTTCCTTTCCATCTCTGACAACTGTACATTGCAATGCAATCCCAGCTTTCAACTGAGCGACGATATCGCCAGCTTGTCTATATCATCAGCTTGATCCTGATTTGAGACAGAGAAACACACTTTTCCTGATACCAACCAACTACCGCGTTCATGATTAAGATACCAATAATCACACCGAAATCTACCCAGTCTTGAAGACCGGCAGCGAGGACTACTGCAATTTCCATGACATACAAGATGGGACCTCGGAAGTATGAGATGAATTTGAGGAATTGGTTCTCTTCCGGGCTGGTTGTTAGTTGATCACTACTTTGTATGCATTGGGCGGAAAGAGATACTTACCTCTCGAGTTCATTGTAGCCTACTTTCTTACGCCTCTCTTCTGCTTCGGATCCAGTGAGCCCCTTTTGCCTATCCGTCTCAAGCCAGTCGGATGGGACCTATAATCAATCGAAAGTCTGACGAGCCGATATGCTATGTGACTTACCTTGAATGTCGATCCTCCAACCTTGACTTTCTTCCAAGGGGCATACCAAACTCTTTTATACTTCACCTCATCTTCATCTTCATCTCCTTGCTGTTTCTTATTCTTCAATCTTTCCGATTCCTGCTTGACGAACCGAAGGAGAACATCGTACTCTTCTCCTTCCCATTCTGGTTATCAGCTCGACACAACAGCTGGGAAATAGGTCAGGTTAAGAAGACATACTCTTTCGTTCTTCCTGCTCGTGCTGTTCTTTCTCCTTATCTGCATCCCCATCTTCTTCATGACCATGTTTCTTGCGGTGTATGAGCGGCATTCTACTTGCGCTTCCAAGTCGAGAAAGGGTGGTGATGGGCTGCTATCTCAGACCCGAATGATAGATTCAGCGGCCGCCTTGGTAGATGAATGTCCAGGTGTCGTCTAGGGCACGAGGCTTGAGTAGAATGAGTACTGTAGTCACTATCACTGAGTAGATTGAGGGGGTGCTAGTCAACAGATACAAGCTTCCTATCGCCGAGGAGCACTGTGCCGTAGCAACTTGATACATACTGCGCTGACATCATACATGTCATGACGGACATGAGACAAGAATAGATACTGGAGGGCGTGTTGCTTTACCTCTCCAGAGATACCCGAATAAGGTTAGGCGGTAAGCGATAGGAGTATGTCGGGGTGGTAAGACTCCAGTGATTTAGTGGGAAAGTGGGGGAACGATGATGATGACGATGTTGAAAGGAGTCGCAATTTCAGTTGATTTCTGCGACAAGCCGAGATGCCGATTATACAAGTACATTCCAAGTGTGGCGTCAGTCTTGGGTGCGGTATCTCATATCATATTCATGTACTAAACAACAAGCATGCTATATGTACTCGTACAACCTACTATCTTATAACTCTCATACGTCGTCAATTCTATTTCATGTACAAAGTAGCAAGCATCAAGCAGTCACTTATCTTATCACGGGAATTCCATTGACCCATCTTCTGACTCTCCACCTTGAAAATCTAGTCCTAAACCCAGACAATCCGACGATACTTCAAATCCTTCTGGGGGGACGAGGGAGGGTAAGTCGACGGGAGGTTCACCAAGCCTTGCACGAGCTGCATTTAGTTGATGGTGAAGTATCATTACTTGTTGTTTTAGGTGTTCGGTACTGGCTGCTCTTGAAGCGTCCTCGGCTACGAATTAGCATTTAGCATATATGGGGTGAGTGAGAATCGTCTAGACATACCTTTCCGCTTTGCTCGGAAAGCCCTTGCTCCGCACCTATTCCTGACCTGCTTCTTCTCCTCACTATTCATCCTAGCATATACTTCATCCGGTACATCCCATTTCCATTTCTCCCTTCCTTGAGTTAATGCATCGGAAGGTGAAGTCTTTTTCTTAGGCGATGAAGTCCGTTTCTTTGGCGCAATCTTTCGAGATTGACCCTGTACTGAGGCTGTGAGGGAGGATGACGAAGTATCTTTTGGAGGGGGAGATACCATATAACCCGATGGACCTGGTGGAGGGAGGTGATGAATGGGAGGAGCGAGTGGTTGATAGGGTGAATAAGGTGATTGTTGATAGTGGCTATATCCTGATTGGGGAGTTGCATTCCCATATCCATATCCTACAGGTGATCCGTCAGAACTGTAACCGTGATGAGGAGGTGGAATGTATCGCGGGTTCTGATTATGACCTTGACCAGTACCGGGCCCATTGCCATTTCCTTCTACATTCCCATTCCCACTACGACTCTGTAAATGTGACGAATGGGCTAGATTACGAGATTGAGCTTGATTACTAGTGTTCATGTCCTGTCGAGGATCAGGTCGGTGACCGCCAGATTGATAGTAGCTGGGAGGGTTCATCTGGGGCATAGGTAATTGAAGGTATTGACTACTCATAGGTGGGGTAGGGTATGGATGACCAGATACCGAGTCGCTTGATTCGGAAGGAGAAGGAAGAGGTTGATGCGAGTCGTAAGAATTTGATTGAAAGTGTTGTTGTTGATATGAGTTGGTTGATGTACCAGTTTCTAGGGGGTAGCTGGTGACTGTATTACCAAATTGATCGTAGGGTTTAAAAGGCGGCTGAATTGTCAGCACGATACTGGAGGGTAAGATTGGAAGGGGCGTACCAGAGTCTGCTGCATCGAGTTAGATGTCACTATGGTGATTGGGACTCGGCATGAAACACCTTGCTGAAAATCCCAAATTGCGAAGTGACCTCGGGAACTGGCATCAGTACAGCGAATTTAAAGGTCATGAGGAAGACGAGATGGCAGAATGGAGAATGTATGGATAGGTGCATGGGTGATAAAGATGAGGAGTGGTGGTGAAATGTTCCTAATGTTGACATGTGACGCTAGGGGTATTTTCAGGATCTGAATTAATAATGAATCAGATCCCCAGATCCGTTCTCATGTGGCATGGCACATGATCAGAGATCTGATTATGCCTCTGGCCGAGATAAGGCTGAAAGTGTCAAGATGAAGGATAGGGTGCGTGGTGGTGAAGGACAACACGAATGTGGGAAGGTGGGATAGCATGCGCAGCATGATTAGGCCGACCGAAAATGTGACTCACCTCGACCGACAAACAAAACGATGAAATTCTTATATCCTCCAGATACCTCCGCCGAGCGTGCACAAGGATCCGGAACTGAAAGACTGCATGATCAGCTGCTGAGTTCGCTAAAGTCGAGTGATCAGACTTACGACTCTAGTCAAGTGATCGCCACTAACAGCGGTGGGGACCCAACTATGAAGGAATAATGGTCAACGACGTCGACGACGGACCAAAAGGTAATGGTATTCCGATAGGCGAGTGCGTATTCGTTCGTTGAACTGTTGTTTCGGCCGAGATTTGTACCGTCTAAGATAAGTAGTAGTCGTAGTCGTGATTTTCTGATCCAAGAGAGTGGTACGGGATATGGAAAAATAGGTATATAATGGGGAATGAAAGACAAGTTCAAGTTGCAAAGTGATTGACAGGAGACTAAACTAGAGTATGTACATGTAGTCTTGTTCCATGGGTGTTGTACTTCGCTCCGTTGGATTGGATATTGAAATGCGGTACCGTAAGGAGGCGAGTACTGTAATTGTGAAAGATGATGCGGGATTGGAACTAGAATAATGCCTCAACCTTCTAGTGCTGTTGAGCCTGGGGATTGGAGGGGAAGGGACGGATGAGATCTGAATCTGAATCTGATCTGATGTTATGTTATGCCGAGGCCGACGCCGATGACCTATAGAAACTAGGGCAATTACGATCAAAAAGGGAAAGACAGTGGGGAGCGGTAGAACAGGGGTAGGTAGGTACCTAGGGGAGGGAGTATCTTCCGGGATGCCGTACACCTTTTTTTACAAGACTAGGTCCTGATGGATGTTGGGAGCCGATGGAAGGCGTTTAGGGGATAGATCTACAAGCTGCGGCTTTGGACTCGTCGGATGTATTTGCGGAATGGAACAGTAGGTACAGTACGGTACGGTACGGTAGCGACCGCGTAAACAAAGTCGGATCCGATAGGATCGGAAGGAACTTTCCAAGGATGGCGTGGGGGTGGTCGACCGAAGATTGAGGTAGATCTTGGATGTTGGTTCGTACTCGTAGAATAGTACTTGGGGCTTGAAAGCCTGTTTCGGGAATCTCACAGTATTGTATATGACTAAGTGAATTAGGGGATAAATTCAGAGTGTAATGGCTAGATCCATTCCGGAGTCACGAAATAGATATACCAGTTCTCACAAGCACACAAGGGGCATGACCATTCCATTGCCCCTCCATTCCTTGCTCCCCTTCCCACGGCTCTCCCGTCTGCCTTGACCTGGGTGACAGCCTGGTAGTGCTTTCGAACCGGGCTATCGGCGAACCCTAGGCTAGGCCCCTACTGTGTGGCTATAGGTACCGAATAAGAACCTGCGGCAGGGGAAGAGGCGGCATATGGTATTGGCAATAGCAAAAGATAGGTCCAAGGCACATTCACCACGGGGGACCTGATGACCAAGGAAACAGTGGAAAATGAGAGGTACCATCACGTAAATAAAAGGTTCGGTGGCGGGGTATTACTTCACCGATCATATAATTCCGTTTGATTCTGTCTCGATTACTGTACCTACCGTACTGTGAGAAGTTCGGATAACAGGGCGGTTTCTCACGTGAAGCTTGTGAAGCTTGTGAATGGGAAAGTGGGAAATGTAAGCATGTCGGGTCTCAGTTGCTTACAATACATCTAGCCAAGCCAAGTGGCGGCTGGGTGTGCACGGTACAGTATAGTAGTGGATCCTGTCTTGGCCCCCGACGCGTCGAAGTTGTGGAGCGATGGGAATGGGAAGGTCTTGTACCGATTAACTCACTTCTACTGATGGTTTCTCCGGTTCCTCATTCTCGGGATGATTAGAGTTGGTCGGGAAGATTTCTGACTTTCTGGAGATGATCGCCGTGGATATCGGTCCGAGTGAGAGTAAAAGCCACCGAACTGATTGTGTTGGTGTTGCGATAGGATTGACTAAGAGAGACATGGCCGAGTGCTGTACGGTATATTTCTTGCTCTTCTGATCTTGATTCACAACCTCATCGCATCACTCGACTCATCGTTGTTGGCGAGGTGATACGGTGAGATGCAGTGAAGCGGCAAGACATTTGACGAATTCCCATCACACACCTCACATTTACTAGGGATCGTAACCCACATCTCAAAAACACTGCAATACGATCAGTGTAGTGAGAATCTATATGCATCCTCATGTATATGGTCATGATAGCACCTCAATATAAGCAAGTATCCATCTATACACACCATCACCTCTCCTCTTCTTGTTTCCTTTTCTCAATCTCACCATGCCACCCACGATCAAAGAAAGATTTGATCAACTACAAATCCTCTCGCCCAACAGCCCTCCTAACCCTATTTTCCAAATCCCCTTCAACCTCTCCAACTTTCCTCAATAAATCTTCAACCTTCTCGCCTAATCCCTCTGGCGCAGCTGTACCTCCAGCTTGTTTAACGATTGATCGAGTTGCAGTATGATATTCACTGCTTAATGATGCTAGTAATGAAGAACCTTGATTTAAGAAATCGTCCCCAAGTGATTTTCCAGAGTCGCTCAATGACGAGAGATATGAAGCGACTGGACCTGGGGTAGGTGCTGGACCTAATAATGAAGCGATTTGAGCCGAGAGGGAGGATGCTTGATTCGCAGCGATATCTGAGATAGATGAAAGATGTTCAGGGATTGATTCGGGTGTTGGGATCGATCCTAAAGCGGATGAGGCGGAACGTGTACCATCGTGTACTGCCGATGCAATGACTGATCCGATCGAAGATGCTGATTGGGAAGCTTGGTTGTATACCGATGAAACATGTTCGTTTATTGCTTCAGGCGACGGTGTAGCTCCAACAGCACTAATGACTGATCGTGTACCATCATGGACTGCTTTTGAGACAACCGAGGCGGCGGACGAGGCCGAGGCGGGAATGTCACCAACTAAATCTCCAAGAGCTTGGGTAGCTCCAGCAACGACCGAGTAGGCGGAAGAAGAAGCTGCACTGGCGTAATCTTCGATATTCCCAGGAACATTCACCCCCGTTCCAGCAGCTTGGTAAACTGCTTGTGACACTACTGACCCAATAGACGATGCTGACGATCTAGCTTGATCCATTACGGAAGAAGCATATTCAGCCGCACCTTCAGGAGCAGGTGTTCCACCAGCAGCTTTCACAATTGATCTTGAAGCTTGATGAATTCCTTCTTGAGCTTGAGCGTAGGCGTTACCAGCTCCAACTTGGACTTGAGCAAGGATAGATTCCAAGTAAGCTTCCGCTGAACCTGTATCGGGTATGGCGGAAACGACTGAAGCTGAAGCGGCTGCGTAGATTGATTGAGCATGTTCCGCTACTCCTTCTGGGGATGGGGTGGCTCCAACAGCAGAAATGGCTGAACGAGTAGCATCGTGATATACCGATGAAGCGGATGATGCTAAATCACTAGCGGCTGATCGGGCAAATTCGATCGCTCCAGAAGCGGCAGCGGAAGCGGAAGGTGTTCCGGCAATAGCAGCGCTTGCTTGCGATAAAGCGTCTTCGACTTGTTGTTTTCCTTTTCCAATCACCCCTTCAATTCCAGCTCCGACCGCAGCCGCTCGTTTGGCGATTGGCAAGATGGAGACGGTAGGTTCGGCAGTTCCAGTAATAGCGGATCCAGCTTGTCGTAATGCATCTTCAACTTGTTGCTTGCCTTTACCAATGATCGCTCCCGCTCCGAGTCCTTCAGCGGCTCGCTCAATGATAGGTAAGATCGATACGGATGATGCGGCGGATGCTACCGATGCACTAGGTGAGGCGGTTCCAGTTCCAGTAATAGCTTCGCCAGCTTGTCGCAGAGAATCTTGAACTTGTTGTTTCCCTTTACCAATAACTGCACCGGCTCCAAGACCCTCTGCAGCTCGTTCGATGATCGGTAGGATCGAGACGGATGAAGCGGCCGATGCAGTCTTGCTCAAAGAGGAAGAAGCAGATTCCGAAGCTAGAACTTCCCTAGCTTCAACCCTGTCCAATGCAGTTCTCTTCAAGATCCCAACTCGAGCCCTAAACCCTTCGACAACATCATCAATTTCGGTATATAGATCCGCTAGGTTCTTTTCGATATTCGCACTGGGATCCAATAACGTTTTATCCTTGACTTGACCATTATGCAGACCCATATATTTCTCTTTCCATCCATCAACGGTGATTTGAAGTTGGTTCAATTTGGTGAAATCCTTCGGGTTTACATCTTCCACCCAAGCCATTTCTTCTGCTAAAATATCCTTTTCAGCGAGAAGGGCATCGAGGGGTTGGAATGCTTTTTGAACAATCGGTTTACCTAGATTGAACCAATCTGATTTAAGTGATGCGAGTTTCGATTTGATTTTAGTTACTTTGGATTGAACTTTGGTATCGGCCTGTTGGGAGGACTTGAGTACTTGATCTTTCTTGAGGACAGTTGACTTCGAATACAACTTGTCTAGTCCGGTCACTACGTAGTTGATATCTTGTTCAATCTCCGCTCGAGATCCTTGGAGGAGCATCGGGTATTTGGTAGCGAGGATATCTTTGTGGAGGGCGACGAGCTGTGAATGTGATGTAACCGAGGTAGATAGTCGAGTTGAGTGGGGTGGTGTGAATAGGGTAAGATATGAGCGAAGTGAGCGTAAGATTGAACAGGAAGAAATAAAGTATAAGCTTGATCCCAATATTGTATTGTATTCATAGATATCAATTTACCTCGGATTTAACCTGCTTGTATCCCTTTTTCCCCTGCTCTTCGATTCTACCTTTCAATTCCTCTCTAGTCTTATCCATATCTCCCCTAGTCATCTTTTCCCCCTGGGATTTGCCAACGTTCGATTTGACAACAGATGGTGATGGCGATGGCGATGGCGATGCGGATTTGGAGAGGGAAGAGGAAGCAGAAGAGACCTTTGATTTTACCGAAGCAGTCTTTGCCTTGAGATCAGGTTTGACATTGTACCTATCGTCCATCCTTCCTTTACTTTCCGCCCTGGATCCTCCTGTTGTCGGTAAGAAATCGGAGATGATTGCCCAGAATGATTTAGGTGGTTCAGGTGCAAAGATTACAGATGGCAGAATTGATTCGAGTGAAGGGCGAATATAGGGTCTGTAGACTTTTTGATTAAATGTTTCGATATATGGTCGGAGAATGGTGGTCGCGCGATTGATGTGGGGGCCGAGGTGTGAGTCCAGGTGGGTTTTGTACAGTGTCACTGCGCGCCTGTGGATTAGTCCATGGATATATAGTGCGGGTTTGGGGTGGAAAGTGAATTACCCCTTGACAAGACCGTATCCCGTTGCGACTTGCTTTCCTCCAATCTCTAATCCCCTAATCACTCTAGGACCCAAGATTTCCCTTGCAATCCTCTCTGCCTCCTTGGCGCCTCTGATAACATGTGGTTTACTAAAGTTGTAGGCATCAATACTCCTCTTCCTGCCAATTTGGTATCCTACATTTGCGTATTTCCCAGCTTGTCCCGTGATTGGATGACTAGCGACGTACTTGTACGACTTGACAGATTGATCCTTTGCCGAGTTGGCGTATAATTGAGCAGCGGCGAGTTGTGGGTGAAG
The DNA here is from genome assembly GCA_026538405.1 of Cryptococcus sp. GC_Crypt_2. Lineage (NCBI taxonomy): Eukaryota > Fungi > Basidiomycota > Tremellomycetes > Tremellales > Cryptococcaceae > Cryptococcus > Cryptococcus sp. GC_Crypt_2. The sequence continues at coordinate 5,157 of JALPCC010000080.1, read as the reverse complement.
GTACTGATTATGTAGTGATGTGATTCGAGATGTATATGGCGCAGTGAGAGTATTAAATTTAGTCTTGACATATGGGATATGTGGCTGTACTAAAGTCAAGTATGCCCTTTTAATCTCTCTCTGTACCCTCCTGACAACAGGTCGAACGGGTCCATTCCATACTTTGGTTGAAGTGTCCCTCACTTTGGTATACGATGGTTCGATAGCTTTAACATAAACAGGATGATTGATCAAATTTCCTTGAGCTTTCTCGACGATTGGATAGATATATGGTTCCAATACCGCATCGTGATATGCGTTGGCAGGGTAGCAGAGTGATTGATGTAATGATCCAGCTTGTGGTGGGTGGGTGAGACCGAGTGGAGCCAAGACGTATTTTGAAATTGTCGATTGTGATGATGTTGATGGTGGTGGGCAAACTACTGTGGAGAAGAGTGAAATGATTAGGAATAATGGGATGGTAGTGATGAGTGATGCGATGGATAAGGGATGACGACGGGCTACAGCCACTGCCTTTCGGGTTTGGACCTGGATATCAGTATCTTGCTAATAAATGCTGGATGCTACCTTTGCAGTCTGTACCGTCTTCTTGGCGACATCCTTCGAGTAGTCGGGTATACCAGATGATTTCGATACAGTTGGTCCATTCTTATAATCAGTATAATCTTGGCAGGGAAGGGAAGGGAAGAAAGAGGGGCATACGTAGAATTTCGGAGTACCCGTCGAAGTTGAGGTAGAAGATTGTCCTGCAGGACCACGTTGTAATGGAGTAGCTTCCTTTCTAGCCTGAGGAGGAACAGGTGTAGAAGGTACCCTCTTGATAGGTGGTTGACTCTGTCTCTGTTTAGACATGATATATGAGAGTGTAGCTTGTAGTAGAGGGGATGTGAGGAGTAAAGAGTAAGAGAAGGCTGAAGTGACGTATTGATGACGTGGCATTTAGATGGTAGGTGAGTATATGTAGGTAGAGTAGAGAGGAGAGACGATATTTACCATTCTATGCATACAAAGCAACAACGAGCAAGATGGCAGGTGAGTAGCAGATCAAGAGAAGGAGAGAGGGAGAAGAAACTGACGATAGACTACAAAGCGATGCTAGAAGAGGAGTTCGAAGTGAGATACCTTAATAAGTCAAGCTCGGTCATTGACGTTACTCTAGGTACTCGAGTCAATCTACCCAGATGAGCTAGAGAGTGAGTCCAAGTCTTGAGCTATCGCCTTATATCGAGTTGACGAGTAGAGATTTCCGAAACTTCAGTTCGTATACGAGTCGAACCCGATGAAGGCTCTCCATCACATCCTCGTACGTTGACTTTGGACTTTGAGGAGGAAGGGCTAATGATAGTATCGCTGAATATGGTCTTAACGTATCCACCGACGTATCCTGATATAGCACCTGAAATAGAATTCGAGACGATAGAAGATGATGATGAAGATGAGGATGAGGAAGGGCATGGGAATGGGGAATTGACAGAGGAAGAGACAGAGACAGTATTAGGGCAACTGAATACGATAGTGGGTTTAGTCCAATCTGATCGTACTGGCGCTAGTGCCAGTGCTGATTGTGATTGTGCTAATGAATAGGTGGAAGAATCATTAGGGATGGCCATGAGTTTCACACTGGTGGCTTCATGTAGAGAAGCGCTTAGTGGGGTAGTAGCAACGAGATTGATAAGGGAACAAGAGGCAGAGGATGCCAAAGCAAGAGCGTACGAGGAGGTGAGTGAAGTCAGCATACGAATACTAGCGTCGACCGAGGGGAAGGAAGGAGGCTCTGTTATGGTGTCTGATTGGGCTTCTAAGCGCGACCGCTCGGAATAAGAGGGGATAAATCGGGAGGCAGAGCGGACATGAGCAATGGGGCAAAGGAGGAAAAACAACTAACGTCCAGGCTGAAGCAGCTCGAACTCGCGGAACACCCCTGACACCCGAAACGTTCCAAGCATGGCGTAAACAATTTACATTGGAATTGAAACAGAAACGCGAGAGAGAAGAGGAAGAGAGGATAAAAGCATTACCGCCAAAAGAGAGGGAAGATGTTAGGAAGAGAAGAGAGAGATTGTCTGGTGGGTCCCTTTCTCCGTTCATTGGTGATCGCTTGCCTCATGAAATTTTCTTTCCCGACATTCCAACTCTACTACTCCACCTTCTATACTTGACGCAAGAGGGCAATCAATCCATGCCCGAATACGAATACCGCTAATTACAGGCCGACAATTATTCGAAACGACCAAAATCATCGATGACGAGAAATACTACGAGGAAGGATCTACCGAAATTGATTTATCTAAATATACTAGAGAAGAGAGGGAGAAGGAAAGGAGGATGGAAGAAGAGGAGGATGAAAAGAGAAGAGCAGGGATGTTGGCTGATGAGGGTGATTAGGCGGTGGTCCCGATCGATGTTGGACGGTCATTATGCCGGAGGGTATATCTGGTCGGGCGGGACCGAGGAGGAAGGGAGGTGGTTGCTTGAGCTTGAACATTTTGCTTCGAGGGATTAATTGGATTGAGAGGGGCGGATTGAGCTCAAGGACCGATCCCATCCTAGATCATGTTTGGACGAGAGGTGAATTGCACGATACATAATTTGGCTTGACAACATGCATATACATTCACATTCAATGATACTGGAAGCTAATCACATTTGCGTATGCTCTACCTTTATCTGTACACGTATAAAGAGATGATGGTTGAATGGAACGAGATTAGATTACCGGCATGTCGCGTCTAGGTCCTACTCCGACTTTTGAAATTTCACCTTTGTCTTCCTAGAATCCTCACATTAGCATCAGCAACCGCGACACGATCATGACGCAAGAACCAGAAGCAGAGGCAGGACCAAGTACGATACCCGACCTCAACTCTCTCGAAATCACAGAAACACCTATCAAAGTCAAATCAAAGTCAAATCGGAAATCGAAAGCAGCATCAGAACCAAAATCTAAAGTCGAGTCCAAGTCAACGACCGTTAAGACTAAACCGAAACCGAAACCTACCCCTAAGCCAATTGAAGCATTTGTAGATCCGGCAATAGGGGAGGAAGAGACTGTTCATGAGATTTATGAGAGTATTGCACCTCATTTCGCCCAGACTAGACATAAAGTAAGTGAGTGAGGCGACGGAGTCGCCGAACAAATTATGTCAATCCCTCTCCGGTCGGCTCTCTTTTGGCTGAAGATCCATTATCTACGTCTAGAATACCTTTGATAAACACCACTGAGAACGAAAGCTAATAACCAGCCATGGCCACTTATAACCACTTTCCTCAATTCCTTACCACCCAATTCAATCGGTTTAGATTCAGGAGCAGGAAATGGAAAATATCTACCTACAGCTCATAATGCTGGACATACAATGATAGCTCTTGATCGTAGTTTGGGTTTGCTAGGACTAGCGAAAGAACAGGATGGAGCTGGGGATGTGATTAGAGGGGATTTGGGATGTAGAGGTTGGAGAAATGGGGTATTTGTATGTCTTCCTTTTCTATTCCCTTACGATCTGTCCCCGTTATGGGAAGATCTATCATGAGAATCAGAGGGGACATCTGGAATGGGATGACTGGACAGCTGTCGAGTACGATGGATCATGGCAGAAATAGAGGATGTTGTAATCAATCACTAATGGACAGGACTTTACAATATCAGTAGCAGCGATTCATCATCTCTCAACACCCTTACGTCGACGTCAAGCAGTCCAAGTGAGTTGTGGTCGTGTTATCTTCCCACACTCTGTTCAATCACAACGTACACCTTTACATCCATCCCCATTTTTGTTCACCAATACATCCCCCAAGCTTCGAAAACAGCGAGATCATCGCAGAAACTGATACAAGGCATTACTCCCAGCTCTAAAATTAAATCAACAAGCCCCATACTCCAGATTCTTCATATACGTATGGGCATATGAACAAGGTGGAATGTCAAAAAGGGCTATGGGCGTTAAAGCCAAAGCGGGTACCGCAGGTTCAGCCTCAGCTCCAAAGACGCACGAGGGAGAGCAGGAACAGTCTCAAGAGCGTAATCATGGTTTATCAGGTGATGTATTGGGAGAAGAAGAAGAGGAGGAGAGGATACAAGATGTTTTAGTACCTTGGGTACTTAAATCCAAACCTAAACCGAAATCGAAGACAAAGACAAAGTCAACCGCACGAACCAAATCGAACAATCCCTCAACAATTACAGATCCTATACCTAGTGAAGGAGAGGAAGAAATCCAAGTTCCAGACAAGGAAGAAGAGGAAGAGGAGGAAGAAAAAGTGTTTAATCGATACTACCACCTTTTCGTTCAAGGTGAATTACGCGATTTAATACATGAAGCAGGAGTAAAAGAGGGATATCGTATACTTCCATCTTTGTCATTAAATGTCGACTCCAACTCCGACTCCACGACGACGACAATAATGAAGAGACAGACGGAGCTTGATGATTGTAATGGGAAATGGTTGAGGATAAGAGGTGAAGGTTGGGAAGCTGATAATTGGTGGGTTGAAGCTGAAGTTGGGGTCGGGGATGGCGTCGACGATGGCAACGCCGATGGCGATGAGGACGGGCAGTAAGACTTGATGTATTTTGGTAGACGTTCATGCACCGTCATCACCATGCCTAGCGAATGAGCAATTGCGTCCACCAGATCGCAATTCCTCGACGGTCTCACTGCTTGAGATCAGATTTTCTAGATTATCCAGACTGTCCACTACTGTCCAACCCTATGGGAAACACGCGTCAGGTATGTTGCACAATAGCCAAAATGGTAACGGGGGACAGAATGCATTCACGACTATCACTAGCATAAACACACTCTCCTCCTCCAACTCCAATCTCGAATGAATCAAAACAGATCCTCAGTACTCTAGTCAAAGAGACCGAAACCCATGTCATCATCAGAAGCCTCCTCCTCTTCCTCCTTCTTCTCCTCAGCCTTCTCAGCGGCGGGAGCATCACCTCCAGCAGCGGCGGCGGGGGCAGCAGCGGCGAAGGCCTCGGGGTTGGCTAGGTACTCCTTGGTCTGGCTGTCAGCACGAGCACAGCGCGAGTCAAGCGATCTTCGATGAGGAGGAAGGACTAGAGTTGAGGCTGTAGTCCTCCTCGAACTGATCAAAGATGTGGATTGGAATGAATGGTTCAGAAAGAGAAATTCGTCTTTTGATCCGCTGTTA